>VMKM01003013.1:0-49437 GCA_008360985.2 Macquaria ambigua
GCTTTATACAACAGAGCCATTTCCAAGATGCATTGCAAACACACACTAAAACAAGCAATGTTGTCAAAGTAACAGGCCTGTGTCATGAGGAAAATGTAGGCTATGCCAACTAGCAGAACTTCCATGGTGAGTTTGAACATTTTGCCAGTATTGGTTCAACTTGGTATTGGTAAGTTGAACCAATTTTCAAGTTTTTGAGACATTTTACTCAAAAACAAAAATATCAGGAAAAGTCAGGGGATCACAAAAGTAATTTGTATTTATCCTTTGGGGACCATGAATGTCTGTAAAAAATGGCATAACATTTCATCCAGTAGTATTTCTGTCTGAACCAGAGTGGTAGACTGATTTACCAATATTGCCAACTAGTGTCCCTAAAAATATGTCAGGGGTAAAGGGAAAACCCATCAGTCTAACAACATGGAAACTGATCATTTATAGAGTAAACAGATTATGGCAGGGCAGTGGAACTTGTCATCTGATTTCCAGCCTTAATCTAATTTCTCACGGTAATCTGGTTGTGTGCCTGCAAACATTCATCTAGAAACACAAATGTTCTGCTCTCTGATTCCTTTGCCAGAGATGAGGGCCTCCATGTGGCTACCAGAGTGACAGTGTTGTATCCTCAGAAATAAGACATATCAGGAATCCATTCACCAGTCCAGCTACAATTATGTCATATTTTTTTGTAACCAAGTGTAATATCTGAGTTGTTATCCTCGTTTGAAGTTTAAATTCAGCAGAAACTGGAGTTTCTTATTAACAGCTTGGGCTCTGTCATATAGAAGAAAAAATATATATTTAGAAGAATAGCCATGAAATTAAGAGTTTTGTTTCAAAGTGAAATATCCACTGTTTGATAAATGTGGCATCTGTTCTGATGAAATGAAATGCTGCCATTCAATTTAAACTCCTAATGGAATATCGTGTTTTTAATGGTTATTTCAAGACCTGTAAAGCAGTTCCACTTTAGATGAAATAATCACCTTTGGTTTTACCCAACATGGATATAAAGCTCATATGAAATGAAAGGCATTAAATATAGAGACTATAAGCATTGTGAATCATAAATGCCATGCATATGGATTTAGCAGTGGTCTTAAGTATGGTATTAAACCCATCAATTTACATTAATCAACTTTGAGGTTGCTGAAGAGGATATTTAAAGCTTAGCTTCAATGAGGTTTATTTTCTATATGCTACAGTGGGGGTTCCACAGTCTTGGCTTAAAGCCTTTAAGAAGGAAGGGATGTGTTAATCATGACTTACTGCTACCCCTCAATGTGTTTTCACTGTTCCTCCAGTGTGGGCTCCAAGTGAAATAGGTTGTACCATAATTACTTAAGAGGTACCTTTTCGGTTTACCAGTACCAGTACTTACAAAAACTACTATACTTAGGCCTACAGTATAATTTATTTCTCCTTTCCTCTAAAATTCCCAGTTGTTCTGCTTAGAGGGTGGATACCCGACCCGAGCCCGTCGGGTCCCAACAGGTCCTGTTGGGCAGGTTCAGAGAAAAATTTACAAATGATGTTTGGATCCAGGTCCGGTTCGGTCACGTCATACTTGACATAGTGCTTCTTGTTCATTGCTGGGGTTTGTTATTTACATGACAACACATGAACGCAACACACACGGTAAATATTCATGTAGCCTAGCTAAGGATGGAGGACGTCAAACTAAATTTGTCATCAGTGTAGTTTAAATCGATGGTATGGAGGCATTTCAATTTCAGCTTCAGCTTATATTAACTGCGTCGGGCGTCTTGGAATGATAGTGTCTATGGGAGGAAACTATTACTATTACTTTACATCTCTATGTGGAACTTGCATTGTGCTACTGTATGTTCTCTTTCCTCCTGCTCTCTCTCTCTCCCCCTCTCTCTTTCTCTCTTAGCCCAGCCATTCGAAGCAGATATCCGCCCACCCAGAGCTTGGTTCTGGTTCTGGTTCTGCTCGAGGTTTCTGCCTGTTAAAAGGGGAGTTTTTCCTTGCCACTGTTGCCAAGTGCTTGCTCATAGTTGGAATTGTTGGGTCTCTGTAAATAATATTATAAAGAGTATGGTCTAGACCTGCTCTATATGAAAAAACCCTGAGATAACTTCTGTTTTACATATATATATATATATCTATATATATATAGATATATATATATATACACTGATCAGCCATAACATTATGACCACTGACAGGTGAAGTGAAGAACATTGATTATCTCGTTTCAATGGCACCTGTCAGTTAGGCAGCAAGTAAACATTTTGTCCTCAAAGTTGATGTGTTGGAAGCAGGAAAAATGGGCAAGCGTAAGGATGTGAGCGACTTTGACAAGGGCCAAATTGTGATGGCTAAATGACTGGGTCAGAGCATCTCCAAAACTGCAGCTCTTGTGGGGTGTTCCCGGTCTGCAGTGGTCAGTACCTACCAAAAGTGGTCCAAGGAAGGAAAAACTGTGAACCGGCGACAGGGTCATGGGCGGCCAAGGCTCACTGATGCGCGTGGGGAGCGAAGGCTGGCCCGTGTGGTCCGATCCAACAGAAGAGCTACTGTAGCTCAAACTGCTGAAAAAGTTAATGTTGGTTCTGATAGAGAGGTGTCAGAACACACAGTGCATCGCAGTTTGTTGCGTATGGGGCTGCATAGTCGCAGACCGGTCAGGGTGCGCATGCTGACCCCTGTCCACCGCCGAAAGCGCCTACAATGGGCACGTGAGCATCAGAACTGGACCACGGAGCAATGGAAGAAGGTGGCCTGGTCTGATGAATCACGTTTTCTTTTACATCATGTGGATGGCCGGGTGCATGTGCGTCGCTTAGCTGGGGAAGACATGGCACCAAGATGCACTATGGGAAGAAGGCAAGCCGGCGGAGGCAGTGTGATGCTTTGGGCAATCTTCTGCTGGGAAACCTTGGGTCCTGCCATTCATGTGGATGTTACTTTGACATGTACCACCTACCTAAACATTGCTGCAGACCAAGTACACCCCGTCATGGAAACGGTATTCCCTAATGGCAGTGGCCTCTTTCAGCAGGATAATGTGCCCCGCCACACTGCAAAAAAGGTTCAGGAATGGTTTGAGGAACACGACAACGAGTTCAAGGTGTTGACTTGGCCTCCAAATTCCCCAGATCTCAATCCAATTAAGCATCTGTGGGATGTGCTGGACAAACAAGTCCAATCCATGGAGGCCCCACCTCGCAACTTACAGGACTTAAAGGATCTGCTGCTAACGTCTTGGTGCCAGATACCACAGCACACCTTCAGAGGTCTAGTGGAGTCCATGTCTCGACGGGTCAGGGCTGTTTTGCCGGCAAAAGGGGGACTTACACAATATTAGGCAGGTGGTCATAATGTTATGGCTGATCGGTGTATATATATATATATATATATATATATATATATATATATATATATATATATATATAGATATATATAGATATATATAGATATATATAGATATACTGTATAATTGAATTGAATTATATTATCGTATTTCATTTGTCTCCTTTATACATTGAAACTCAATGTTTGAATTCAAAACAGTTGGAAAGTAAATTATCATTTGTTCAAATTCAATCTATTTTGCCCTCTCCCAGCCTATGCTTGAAATTTCCAATCAACAACTTGTCACCTAGATCATTATTCAATGACACATTGCATTTGATCATATTTTAGCTGCAAAACATTTTGACAGACACCAGATAAAGACTTGTCAGTACAGCCATATTGTTTTCCTACCTTGCTCACCAGAAACCATTTCCTTTCAGACAAATCTGTTTTGTGATTGTGCAAAACGAAGAAATAAGCCCTCTGTCTCAAATGCCACTTGTCAAATGGATTTGACTGACACAGATTGCAGAGGATAAGGTTTCAGACCACAAATTTCCAGCCTGACGTACTTGGCAAATCTGGTTTACCAGTGAGGCATAAAGAACTGTCATGTTCCCTCAGAGAGGTTTACTTTGGAGAAAACTTTGTCTTTCAGACCTTTTGACAGCATCTCAGGCTCCACTTTCCCTTAATTTATGACCCCGAATGTGTACCATTGTTAAAACCTTGTCTTTTCTTATGTAGTCTTTCAGTCAATCTTAAACAGTTGTCAATTTGAACTTGTATTATGTCTCTGCCTTGTATTCATCTTGCAATACTGCAGAGGCAATTACATTTTATGAGAATGCTGCTTACAGCAATTATTCTTTTCCTAGCCTTTTTCAGTTTATGCTACATATACTCTTCATATATTATTGTGTGCCTAATTTGTGCCATTTCCTGCATTTCTAATATTTCCAGAAATTTGTGTATTTAACTATGAACATATAAATAAATGTGATTGCTGTACACATTGCTGCTAATTTATTTTTTATTTCATCTTTATTTAATCAGGCGTTCTCATTGAGACTGAGATCTTTTTTCAAAGAGAGACCTGAGAACAAGAAACATTCACAAGAACACAATAAGCAAACAGAAACAACACAACTACACAATAAACAAGGAATGAATCAAAAGAGTTACAAGAATCATAAAAAACATCAGATAATAAAGCTTTAAAATCACCAAGGGGAATGTAAAACTGCAGTCTGAGGGCAGTTTGCAGATCATTCAATTTAAAAGGTGCATAATACCTGAAAGTTGTGCCAACATTAGTGCGTACATGAGGGATGTCTAAGGTTAAGTAGTTACTGGATCATGTACTATAGTTGCTGGATTTAAGTGAGAGATGTGAGGTAGTTTGGAAGTTTCAACAGCAGAGCTTTATAAATGAATAACATGAGATGGCTATTTCTTCTTGACTGTAAGGATTAATAATTGGCATGACATTTGGATGACTTTATAATCATATGAAAACACACTGACCTTAATGTATTGGCTGAGTTATGGATGCAGTGGGAGTAAAAGGGGGCTTTAAAACACTGTCCATAACTCCCATTATAATGATATTATGAAGAAAACAGATAAAACAGCACTGACAGAAATCTCTTATGTTAAATAACCTAAACTGTTCCAGCTTGGGCAGAATATTGTTCAAGTCAGACCACATTGTGAAGCTGACTGAGATTCAGGGCCATTAAAAAAGCCACATAACAAAATAATGACATAGACACACAGATCACCTTTTTATGTGGTCATTATGATGACATATAGTTTAATTATGTCATGCATTAAAGCCTATTGAGGCCCACTCACTTCCATTGTATTTATAACTTGGCATCTATATATATTGTAGTCAAAATCCCTATTTTCTTTCCTTTTTCCACTTCCTTTGCTCACCTACCTCACTTCCTTTCCTCTCCTTTCCTCATCACTAATTGGCTCTTGTTTTCACCCTTTGTCACCCCTCATTTACCCGATTAAGTTCACCTGATCACTCCTCCTTTAAAGACTGCACTCCCAATCACTCACTCTTTGACCTTCACATGGGGTGGCAGTTCTGATTCAACAGCCCATGTGTGTCTTGCTTTTCCTTTATGTTCATAATGTAATCACTTTGAGTTTGGAGAAAATAAACCTTTGTTCAGAGGACTGAGATTTCCTGGCTTTATTCCCATGAATTCTGATCCGATACCAATCCGATGATAGTCAACTTTTAATTCTGAACCTCCTAATTTACAAACTACATTAAAATTTTAAAATACTTGGTACTGTACGCTGTTAACCTGTACATAAAAAAAAATATGTTTACATGTACAGTTTCTGAGTTAGTATTATATTTTATATGATGCATTAAAGCTATGGAGGCCCATTCACTCCCATTGCATCTATAACTCAACCAATACTTTATGGTCAATGAGTTTTCATGTGATTATAAAGTCATCCAAACATCACTCCAATCAGCATCAATGCACACAGCAATCACACACATTTTCTTCAGGAAATGCTTCTCTAGTTTTGTAAAAAGTAAAAATGAACAAACACTGTGTTGCAGCCAGACCCGAAATTGCCAAGAAGTAAACAGAAAATGTATCACAAATAATTCAATTTCAAACAACAACAATGAAGCAAAAATTTGATGCTGCGAGTTTGAAGTAAAATTGGTGCTTTCAAAAAGGCCAAAGTACATCTGTATTTTCAGACCGGCTCCTGGTTATAGAATTCAGCTGCTCCTCTATGATTCCATCTGAGGGCCTTTATTTTGCAGACTGTCACTGTAGCGCCTCAGGTAATTGTGCAATAGATCTCTGCCAGATGGTGACCCCCTGCCAGTGATGCAGTAATGGGAACTGGACTCTAGCAGGTTAATTTTCTCTGGCTCAGCGAGAGATTTTCCAGGAGCCCCCTCGCTCTTTGATACAGTTTAAGATCCACATCCTCAGCCCTCGGCTTGGGGCGACCGCCATTCAGTCAGACCAATTTCCAGACTCAAAGCATTATAGAACTTGTCATTTTAGCTGCATGTGGTTTCAGCTGCACCCATTGAAATGATGACAAACTTTCATTACAGGCAGACCCAACAACTGTTTACTACCTCATCTATATTCTGCAGCCTCATGTCCTTCCTTTGTTTACAGCTCTTGGCCGCACTTCCCCTCCCACCTCACCCTTGTTGTTATCACCATCATCATTGCAAAAAGGCAGCAGTTTCAACTTCCATATTGAAAGCAGAACATCCTCATATTCTCAGTAAAGTATTGCACTTTTGCTGAGGGAAATATTTTACCTGTGATTAGCTCTGTGCCACAACACATCCACAGAGCACCATCCCTCTTCCTCAAGGAGTTAATAACATCTGTATGGTTTCGGGTCAAGGTGAAGGTCAGCACCGACATGATTTCAGTGTTGCTCTATTTCAAGTTATCACTAATAAAGGGCAGCTTAAAGTCGCAGCAAACTAATCTAACTTCTGTTGTTTTTTTTTTTGTGTAGGAGCTGGAGTGGGCAGTATAGTTAATATGGAGGCTCTGTTACCATATTTGTTTATCAGGTATGTCTTACTGTATATTTGGTTTTATTCCATGGTTAATATTTTGCCACTGCCCTTTTGGTACAATTCCACTGTGGGAGGGGAGGAGCTGGAGCGGGCAGGATAATTAACATGGAGGTTCTGTTTCTATCAGAGGTAGGAACGGAGGCACGTACCCAGAATGCAGACCTCAGACTCAGGAGTTCAAAAAACACAAGACTTTATTGCCAAAAAAAAGGCAGCAGGCAAAAATAAACGCAGAGAACTCAGAAACAAAAGAAGAGTCTTTAGAAACAAAAATCACTTCACACAGGAAGGCACGCAGAAAAGACTTGGAAATAATGCTAGAAAAGTAACAACTAAAACACTGGAGATAAACTCTAGGAGAACTAGTACTTAACTCTGGGAGAGAGCTGGCATGCTTGACAGAGAAGACAAGACGAACTGCCAAACAGACAAGGGAGACCAGAGACTAAATACGCAGAGCGAGAGACACTAACAAGACACAGGTGGGAGACATCAGGGTAATTACACCAGCCAGACCCTTTGACCTGCCCGATAGGACGGAGCTGGAGTACGCCGTAGGTCGGCGGTCCTCTTGTAATGGGCAGAGCTGGAGATGAGGGCTTGCCGGGCCCGTATCCAGGACCGGTGGCAACAGCCTACCAGGGCCTGAGTGGAGGGCACGCAGACCTCCTCCTCCAGGGCTGGGAACAGGGGTACACACACTGGAAGGGAGAAAGACCGGTGGAAGAGCAAGGCAGTGAATTGTGCGCATACTCTACCCAAAGGAGCTGCCTGCTCCAGGAGGAGGGGTTGCGGGAGGAGAGGCAGTCTCCAGCTCTTGGTTCAGCTGCTCCATCTGGCCATTGGACTACGGGTGGTAGCCTGATGAGAGGCTAGCCGAAGCACCCAGGAGAGAGTAGAAGGCTTTCAAGAAGCGGGAAGCGAACTGGGGACCCCGATCTGAAACGATATCTCTAGGGAGACCATGGAGACGAAACACATGAGACAGGACTACCTCTGCTGTTTGCTTAGCTGAGGGGAATTTGGGGAGGGGAATGAAATGAACCATCTTCGAAAACCTGTCAACAACTGTGAGAATGGTGGTATTACCTTCTGATGGAGGTAGTCCTGTAACAAAGTCCAGGGATATATCGGACCAGGGGCGACGAGGAACCGGGAGAGGGTGTAGAAGGCTGGAAGGAGGGCGTTGGGAGGTCTTGTGCTGGGCACAGGTGGGACAGGCGGCCACATAATCCCCCACCTCCTTGACCATCCCAGGCCACCAGAAGCGCTGCTGGATGACAAATTGGGTCCTCTTGACCCCTGGGTGGCAGAAGAGGGGGGAGGTGTGGGCCCAATCGATGACCTGGGACCGGAGAGAGGGGGGTACAAACAGACGGTTCAGTGGGCAGCTGGCCGGGGGATCAACAGATTCACATGCCCGTTTGACTTTCTCCTCAACTCCCCAGGTAACCGCCCCCACCAGGCAGAAGGGGGGCAGGATGAGGGATGGTGCTTCTGGGACCAAGGAGAAGTCAAACTGGCAAGACAGGGCATCGGGTTTCTGGTTCTTACTGCCTGGACGATAGGACAGGACAAAATTAAAACTGTTAAAGAAAAGAGCCCACCTGGCCTGTTGAGGGTTCAATCTCTTAGCTGTCCTCAGGTATTCGAGATTCTTATGGTCAGTCCAGACTGCTCTGGACTCTGGAATGGATGCTCTACCCCCTCCAGCCAGTGACGCCACTCCTCCAACGCCACTTTGACAGCCAGCAACTCCCGGTTTCCCACGTCGTAGTTCCGTTCTGTGGGGGAAAGCTTGCGGGAGAGGAAAGCACAAGGGTGAAGCTTACTGTCGAGGGAGGAGCACTGGGAGAGAACTGCCCCTACTCCCACCTCCGAGGCGTCCACCTCCACAACAAATTAGAGGTGGAGGTCTGGGAGGGAGAGGACAAGGGCAGTCACAAAGCTCCTCTTGAGCTTAGTGAACGTGGCCTCGGCCTGCGGGGACCACTGGAACCTGACCTTTACGGAGGTGAGAGAGTGGAGAGGGGCAGCGATAGCACTAAAGTTCTTAATAAAGCGTCTATAAAAGTTTGCAAACCCTAAGAAACGCTGAAGCTGCTTTTGTGAGGAAGGTGTAGGCCAATCGGCCACTGCGCTGACCTTAGCTGGGTCCATTTGGATCCTCCCCTCCGAGACGATGAAGCCCAGGAAAGCCACAGTCTTGACATGGAACTCACACTTCTCCACTTTGACGTAAAGTTGATTCTCCAGGAGACGCTGGAGTACCTGGCGGACATGCTGGACGTGAGATTCCTCATTGGGGGAGATGATGAGTATATTGTCAAGATATACGAACACAAACCAGTCCAGCATCATTTACCAGGGTCTGAAACACAGCTGGACCATTAGTGAGCCCGAAGGGCATTACGAGGTACTCATAATGCCTGCTCGGAGTGTTAAAAGCAGTTTTCCACTCGCCCCCCTACCTAATTCTGACAAGGTGATAAGCATTACGAAGATCAAGTTTCAAAAATAATTTGGCTTCCTGCAAACGTTCAAACGCTGAGTTAATAAAAGGGAGGGAGTACCTGTTCTTGACGGTGATGGTGTTCAGGCCCCGGTAATCAATGCACGGGCGGAGAGTCTTGTCTCTCTTTTCCACGAAGAAAAAACCCGCTCCAGCAGGCGACGAGGAGGGGCGGATGATACCAGCTGCCAGGGAGGAGTCCACGTACTCCTTCATGGCTCGCAGTTCAGGGGCTGAGAGGGAGAAGAGCCGGCCTCTCGGAGGGGAGGAACCAGGAAGCAGGTTAATAGTGCAGTCGTATTCCTGATTGGGAGACAGGGAGGTGGCTTTGGTCTTGTTGAAGATCTCCTTGAGGTCTAGGTAACAGCTGGGAACCTTGGAGAGGTCGTGGTAACTAGGATTAGCCGTAATGGATGCGGAGAGGAAGAGAAGAGACCTGGAGGGAGAGAGCGAGGCAGCCGGGGATGAAGGCTGCTGGGACTTGATGGGGAAACATGTCCTTTTGCAGTTGCTATGTCAGGCCGTCACCCTACCAGCACTCCAATCAATGTGGGGGTTGTGCAGTTTTAACCAGGGGAACCCTAAGATGAGGGGGTGCTGGGGAGAGCAAAAAATAAAAAAATGAAGAGATTCGGTGTGCTGGTCAGGGAAAGTGATGCGGATGGGGGAGGTCTGGTGCGTTACGGTGCACAGGGGACGGCTGTCTAAAGCTGTGGCTTGCCGGAAGCCAGGCATCAGAACAGAAGTCAAGCCCAACCTCCTGGCGAGGCCCTGGTCCAAGAAGTTGCCGTTTGACCCCGAATCTATGAGGGCAGGGAGAGTGAGGGATAACACAGGGGAGGAGAGAGGCACTAGAGGGAGGGATCGAGAGGGAGGAGAGGAAAAGGAGGTTCGACTCACCAGCACCCTCTCCTTCACTGATGAGCCCGGTCTTTTACTGGGCAGTGCGCAATGTAGTGTCCTTTCTGGGCGCAATAAATACACCTCCCCTCCAGCAGGCGTCACTGTCGTTTCTCTGGGGACAGCTTGGCTCTACCCAGCTGCATGGGTTCCTCCGGGTCCGGGTGAGCGTCAATGGAGGGGAGAGCTGCATCGGGGGATGCTGAGAGGGGAAGAGGGGCGAGTCATTCCACCTGCTTTCCACAGCAAGGGTGCGGAATTCGATGGCGAAATCCGACACCCGCCTCCTCCCGCCCCGGTGTAGTGTGCTGGAAGATCTTCGAGAGGGTTTCAGTAAAAAGATCAAGGGAATCACACACTGGGGAGCGCCTCCTCCACGTGGCCGTAGCCCAGGCCTATATATGTTACCTTGGCCCGGTCGGAGGGATATGAAGCCGCCTGGAGCTCAAAATGGAGGCTGCACTGTGTCAGGAAGGGGCGACAATCCCCAGACTCCCCGGAAAGGTGGGGCGAGGGGAGGTGTTGCACGGGAGCTGCTGGTGGCGGAAGCGGAGCAGAGGAGGCCGGGACGGAATCGACCATTGGGTCCGGTGCGGGTGGTCCGGACAGACACTGGGCTCCTTGTAGCTGGCTGACCAGGGCTTCCAGCTGACCACCGAATGAGGCGAGCACATTCTGCTGGTGCTCCACCATGCCCCGAATCTCCAGATGGAGTGAGGTGAGCTGTTCCTCCTGCTGGTGAATGCCTCTTCCCTGGGCCTGGATGGCGGCCCGTACTGTGTCTGGGTCTGCAGAGTCCAATCTTTGGCCAGTCCGTACTATCAGAGGTAGGAACAGAGGCACAGACTCAGAATGCAGACCTCAGACTTGGGAGTTAAAAAAACACAAGACTTTATTGCCAAAAAAAGGCAAAAATAAAGGCAGAGAACTCAGAACAGTCTTTAGAAAGACGAGACGAACTGGCAAACAGACAAGGGAGACCAGAGACTAAATACGCAGAGGGAGAGATGCTAACAAGACACAGGTGGGAAACATCAGGGTAATTACACCAGGGGAAAGCACACGGGGGTGGGGAGAGAGGTGCTCAGGAGGGACAGCCGAAGCATGACAGTTTCTCTATTTGTTTATCAGAATAAACAGAGATCCCAGTGTCACAGCATCTTTGCTATCTAACCAAGACAACGCAGAAGCCCAAGGGTTACACTCCCAAGAAAAATGTCAGCATCAGGTGTTTGTTCAAATGCCTAAATACAACCTATGTTTGTTCATTTCCGGTTTACCTCCAATAATCAACATTGGTTTCTTTTAACCATGACGATGAACATTCCCTAACCTCAACCAAACTTTTCTGGTAATGAAATAGTTAAAATCCAATGTTTCCCTAATCCTATTGAAGTAGTTTTTGTGGCTACACCTAACCAAACCATAGCCATGGCAGTGAAATTATTTGTAAAGGTTTTGGAAAGCACTGACAAATGATGTTGACCTGCTGATAGGGGCGTCAGATCACAAAAAATTAGACGCAATTGTTGTGCAAGAGGAAAGGCGAGGAGGTCATGAAAAACTTTAGGATTCTTCCTTTGAGGACCATAAATGTTCACAGCACATTTCATGGAAATATTGCCTGTAGTTGATGCGCTATCTTGCTGTGCACAATAGTGTTAATAAAAGGGAAAGTTTGACTCCACGGTTGCACTAAAGGAAAGGTCAGTGGTCACCAAAATCCTCAGGAATAATCCTCTGGAGAATTTGCATTTCCATACCAAATTTCACAGGAATATGGCCAGTAGTTGTGGAGATATCTTTATCTTGATCAAAATGTTGCATAAACCAACCATTCAACGGGCAACTGACCAATAACAGCAAACTCAAACATGCTCCATTAATGAGACTGAAGGTCCAGGACTTGCATGACATTTGATTGAATATACAGGAGACATATTGTGTTCTGTTTGAGTGTACATACTGTATGCCTTTAAGTTCCCACATGCAGAGGCTGCTGAGCCGAGGTTCCCTGACAAGGTAATCAGTTGCTGGCTCTGCCTCAAATAATCTTAGTCCTGACTGAGCTGTATTAATAAAGCAGAAGATATGTTCAAGGTTATTACTGCTTATATAGATGGTGCGCTGCTTTCTGTGACAGAGAGGGAAAGTCAGTGTAAATTGTTGAGGGAGAGAAATTGGCATATTACTTCTCTCTCATCATCCTCCCCCTTAACTCAGCTGTGTGATATCATGAAACCTGGTGAACTGCATTTCTGACTATGAGCAGCTCCAATAGAGTTGTTATTTATTCTGATTTATCATAGCCTGTTATTTCTTTCACTCTTTTCACTTTGCATGTTAAAAAAATAACACATTTCTCCTTAAAACCCCTTAGTAATTGATTAGTTTTTAAGATATCTTTGAGGGAATTCCGAACGGGTCCTCCAAATTAAACAATAGATTGAAAATACATTGTTTGTAATTGGCTTCAAAAATGACACAAATGTAAGAGTTTTAGGATCTGACGTCCTTATTTGCAGGATGTTATTTGTCAATGCCCTCCAAACTGTTACAAATCACTGTTGCAAAAATAAAGGTTTTCTGATCTGTCACTGCTATGGTTAAGGTTTGCTTTTGGCACAAAAACAACTTGGCTGGGCTTAGGGAAAGATTGTGGTAAGTTCCACAGTCCAGGACCATAGTAACTGAAAACTGACCAAACTGTAGGAATGGCTACCTGTCCACTGACCAAATTGTAGGAATGGCTAGTGACGAGGTAGACGGGGGCAAGGCCGTGAACATAAAGACTAAAAGAAGAATCTTAAAATCAACTCAACTGGTCAAATGTGGGCTCTCCTTGTGGTTTGGCTTATAATATTCTAGCAGCAGTGCTAGGTATGTTGTGCAGGTGGTAAAACACTGATTTACAAATATGATTCTTGAAAATTAGATCAACTGTCAAGAAAAACCCCAAGACCTCTGACATGGTCTTTAGCTTTCTTAGTGTTATCTCTGCTGCTCTTGGTATACAATAACAAGCCTTCAGAATACATTTTCATTTCAATCTCTATTAATTTTTTGATCACATGCATGTTAAAGTAACAACACCTTGTAATGGTAAATAAATGTTTTTTACATGATGATCATGTGCACAATAGCAGCAAAGAACTAAAGATTGCAGCACTAAGAAGATTTTTTATGTGTCCAGAACATGATCTAATGTGAGACTGATCCATTTTATTGGTATCAATCCTGTCGATTCTAGTATCAATATACAAACAAGACTTTATAAGAATCTTAGTTTTACACTATGTAGCCAAAATAATGTTTAAAGTCCTGTCATCATACTTTTGTGTCCTTTTAGTCTTTGGCTGTATTCATGATTTGGGCTTAGTTCCAATGAAGCGAAGTCTTAGATCTACATTATAGAATAATATTTTAGACAAAAGTGTTCTTCAAATTTTGTGTCAACACTTGGTGTTTGTCCCTTTTTTGTTTCACCATGACACTGCCCCCCTGCAGTGTCCTGACCTCAACCCCATCCAACACCTTTGGGATGAACTGGATGCTGACTGCCAGCCAGACCTTATCACCCAACATCAGTGGGCAACCTCACTTATGCTCTTGTGGCAGAATGGGAGTCCAGGAGTTCAGGTGTCTGCCTACTATGGGCTATGTAGTGCATCTCTATTCAACTGCAGACATCCATACAGTAATATCATCTATGCAATTAGAAAGAGATATCAATGATACCAGGTGTTAAAGACAAATATAGCTGTGTATCATTCATTTTTCCATTTGATTCATCATAATTATACTGCAGCACATCAACTAAGGGACCAAAATGCACAACCTTCCTTAAACTAGTTTTTGCTGGCCAGTGGCTATAATTGACCTGAATGGCTTTTCGAGCCATAAGATATCCATGAATTAAGAGATAGTTAATTGCATCATTGAAAATGTACTCTGGCCTGGGGCTTTTTGCTCTCTGTTCCAGTCTTATCAAGACTATTCTAAAGCACTACATACTCAAAAACACACAAAAAGAACACAGTTTCTTTTCATGCACTAATCAACTTTGCAAGTTTATTTCAGACGAAATATGCTGCATACTGCATCCATTAAATCCTCATACATTTTTTAACAAGCACTGTTACCAACAGTGTACAAACAAAATACACCTTTCACCAAGATGTTGAGTGACTCCTGATATTAAGACTTTAATTAGTAGCCAGCTCGCTGAGAGCTTAGAAATGCTGTGGTGTGTTAAGCAGTATCCCAACTTCCATTCTCCAGGTCACTAACTGTATGTTTCAAAGAACATTTGCAATCCCAAGAGGTGGATATTGGTTGCATTTTAGTTTTATTATCAATGTCTCCTCATCTCCATCCCACTGAAGAAGGCTGGTGTCTTACAGGAGAATGCATGGATGTGCTGCCCAGACAGTCGGCTCCTGCTGGTGCTTCTGCGGATTATCCTTAAGAGACGCTTGCTGCCTCCCTAAACAATGCTGCCCCCCGAGCCCTGTGTGGATTATAATGAAGACACAATATCCACGCAGCCATGGACCTACTGGCCCCTTCTCTCATCAAGCCTGTTGGGTGACGTTCCTGCCGTACAAAACACAGCCAGTTTGAAGGCTGCCTTAATCACCCTCTCCAGAGGCGCCACATGAAGGTGAGAGCAAGTATCAAGAGTTTTTTATCACCATGGTACTGTGACACAGACAGCAGCTGTAGTTATCCCTGGGTGTCTCGTAGTTGGCGCTTTTCACAAATCAGGGGAGGAGGACTGATTTTAGGATGGCTCCATGTACTGTGATTCATGTTTGGAAAGAGATGTTTTCCAAGGTTTGACAGGTGATGAGGCAGTCAAAGGATTTTGAATTTTGTTACCCAAATTATTACCCAAACTGTCCATGTAAACATCCATCACAATTTATGGACCAACTTCCTGATGTGTGTTTAGGGCTACAGCTAAAAGGGATGGTACAACATATTGGGAAATATGCTAATTCGCTTTCTTGACGAGAGTTAGATGAGAAGATCAAAACTACTCTCATGTCAGTCAGCTAAATATGAATAATCTTGTGCCAGGTGATAGTTAGCTTAACATGAAGACTGGATGCAGGGGAAAATCAGCCGGCTTTGTCTAAGGTTAAAAATGTCTCCGCTGGTTGCCTGGCAACCTCGCTATTGGTATCAATCTCCTTATCTAAGTCTAAGTAAGAGTTAAGTTAGTGTAATAAATGTATTTTACAAAATGTCAAACTATTTAACCTGTAACGTGCGTAGGCTTGAAGTTACACCTTAGGCTGTGCTATAGCTGGTGTGCACCTCCTCCAAAATATAACCACACGGTGGATTACTGCAGCTACAGAGACACAACATGGAGACCATAAGAACTGTGATTGGTCAGCTTGGGCTGCTTGTGTTTCTGATGCATGTGAATATTGTTGATAGTGAAGACAGCAATAAGTTGAAGAAAGGCTTAGTAATCTGCTGCTTTTCAGAAAATACACACAAAACCTAATCATGTAAAATACATGTCTGATGTAGCGCAGTATCAACGAGTGAAATCCAACTATGAAAGAAAAATCAAAACCCCCACCATATATCTACTGAAGGACTGACGTTACCCCCTGTGTCAAGTATACTGTAAATTCAGCTTTACTTTGGTGAGTACAATGTTATCAAAACTGATAGAAATGATGCCCAGAAAATCTGATCCGAGTTGTAATAAACCTTCTCTTATCTATGGTTCTCATCATCCTTAAAGCTAGTAATCTGTAGTTGACAAAAGAATCTCACAACAAAGTCCAGTACTAGCGGTTCAGCAGACGTTATTTGTAATTTATAGTTTGTAATTTGCATTAAACAGTTTGTTTTAACAATAAAACTGGAGCCTGAGATGTTTTAGGTTGTTTCAGATTGAATTAAAATGTATTCTTGAATTTACAGACCTGAGACAGATAGCGAGTATAAATGGACCTTCTAGCCAATGTGGTCAGGTGCTCAGCTTTTCGATTGCTTTGGTATGACCACATAGGAATTGGCTAGCTTCCATTAGTAGATGTCCCGTCCCAGTTTACAGAGCTCCTCAGAGCTTGAGTATTAAGCAGAGTTTGCGCGCTGAACTCCTCACCTCCCTCCGTCGCTCTAACAAGCAGTCATTTAGAGCAAAAGGTTGCCAAGATGTTGCTCAACTGCCTACTCAGGTGCCCACATCCAGCTGCAATAATGCATCTGGGATTCATGTGGGCAGAAACACATACAGTATCTGTTGGATTCATTTTCTCCAACTAACTCACGTTAGAAAGAAATGTCTAAATTAAACTACTTTGACCTTTAGGTAAAGTGAAATACCACTGGTCTCATTATTCTGAAAGATAGCTAGAGGCAGAAGGAATATATATATAACCTGTTATGTTGGTCACACTTTAGTGCAGAGGGCTGTTAGGCTTATGTGACATGCCTTTGTCATGACACACACCATTCGACTTCTATAAAGCTTAAATACAGCAGGCTTTGCAAGTGTATTCCTGGTATTAACAGCTTGGTATGGGACACATATAAAATAATGCAACCTCTAAAAACCCAGGTGCCATTTCATACATTGTGTTTTAAGGACTCAAACAAATATTACAGATGACTTTCCCATGGTAGGGCAGCATGACATGTTAAATCAATTGAATGGCATCTGTGCTGCAAAAGCCTGGTCACCTTGGTCTACAAATATGTGATCCAGGGGATTGTTCATGACTTTAATGTGAGAAGGATTAGCCTTTAACAAGAATAATAATATGCAGGACAGAGAAAAGGAAGGCTGCAACTGGGTTTTTATACAGGCGCCACAGCTGAGACAGCCAGCAGCGATTTGACAAAGATTTTCCTGTTATTATTCACTGGCATACATATTCATTGACTGAACACACAGGGGGCAGGCACATGGATCTACCAGGGATGAGGTCATAGTATTATAATAGGAAGACAGGGGACAGCAGGGGGGCGTTAGCCGGGAAGTTGGGAGATCCCAGCCTTGTGACTGCAACATCTCCTCAGGGTGAAAGCGTATCGTTTCACTCCAGGCTGGTAGCCAGGTAGCAGGACCTTAACACCAAACACAAAAAGCAATATGGATGGGCTATGATTATTAACGCTCGCAATCGCAGCTTATTATTAATCACATCACACTGCAGATTTGAGCCTGTTGCGGTGAAGAAAAACAAATGATTTCCTTAAAGTCACGTTAACAAAACCTGACAATTAATACAATTCACAAAGAAATTATCTTAAGAAAAATGTGGACTGTATGCACCTGAGATGTAGCACATTCCATTATCATACAGATTGGTAATAATGGATTCAAATGGATGAATTATGCCTGTGAGTATTAGAATGTAGTACTCTGAAGTGTGATATTATTTTAGTAAAAAGCTCTGTGGCTCTTTATCACTGCTTTAGCTAATTGTGCTCCCCATGTAACATGGTTTCCTACAAATGAGGGTATAAGGAAGAGTGGGGTTATGTGCTAGAAGATGCATTGTCTCCCATTATGCTCGAGTTAAAGGATTATGAGAGCCCTCATTAGTTAGACTATTCCTCACCCTGACATGCTATCTCTTATGGGTATCCCTGCCGTCAAGGCTCTCTAAACTGTGTTTAAACAAGGCGACAGCCTTGCAGGAGGGAAAAATGGAATTATAAGCAATGTCTGAAAACTGTTTAACGAAAAAAGTGCTGTTGAATTTTTTTCAGGATGTCAAATACAAGCTGTAAGTCTTACCTGAGTCATTCTTCTCCATTAATCAAAAACAGTTGCATTTCTTTTCATTTGTGATGTAATTTCTTTGCCAAAGCAATGCTCTGTCCAAGAAGCTGACAGGGGGATAGGATTTAAATATGAATGAGTAATGTGCTACCAATTACATAGATGTGTCTGCTTCTATTTTTACCATCTTAATTGGAAACTGATCTGCACAATGGCAGTTTTCATGAAGATGTTTGCGAGAGGATTAGCTTTCAAATGGTATCAAAGGTCATTAGGCTTAGCGGGATTCCACGAGTCATCCAGAGTACGAATGTGTCGTCAACGTGAATGCTTGGCTCCACCAGTTAACGTGGGAGCCTTAAAAGATATGCTGTGGTTTTACTGTGAGAGACGAAAACTGTGTACATTACTTTCCATTAGCTCAAGGTTGAACAGTGGCCACTTAGATCCTGCTTTTTTTGTTGAGCAGTGAAAATTAGCCCTTGTAAAACAGCAGATAGAGCTGCATCTTTTTATGAGTTTATGAGGCATTACCACATCATAATTTCCTGGACAGAAATACAGTAAATCTTCAATCCACCCATTTTAAAGCCTTCCCTGCATTCTCTCCTCATACAGCAGTACTCAGATTTTAACATCCACGTAATTTCCAAGTCTGGAGAAAGCTGAAATGAGCCGGGATGGAAAGAGTACTAGAATATTATACTCAAGTAAAAGTGCTGTTACTTTAAGGAAATTTTACTCAAGTACAAGTAAATTACTTTTTTAAAAATGTACTTAGATAAAGGTAAAAAGTAGGTCAGTTACAATGTACTCTGAGTAAACATTACTGGGTTACATTTTTAAAAGGGAATAAAGAAAAAAATTGTATATGATGATGTTATATGATAAACCTGTTAAATTGAAGATTGAATTCAGACTATACAACACCTTCCACCACCTGTAGCCTTACTAGAATGAACCAGAAAAGAGGACAAAACTTTTTAACAATAATGACCAACAATAAATAAAAAGAGCTATTGACAGTGGGTGCAACAAGTATTAGGCTACAGAAATTAAACACCCTGCCACTTCTTATAGAATTAATAGCAGAATAAATCACCAAGACAGACAGCAGGGACATGTATAAACAATAAAAACTCCACAGCGACTGCAGCAACAAACAAACATATTTCAATCAGGAGAGACTTCAGTATGATAAAGATGAGAAATGTGAGTCTTTGGCGATTAGACCCCATTGTGACGTATCAGATTTTAAGGTGGGGTAATGAAGCCATGAGCAGTACAGGATACCCCCCCGATGGAGTCTAGACACTGATGGAGGTGGTGGAAGGATGCTGAAGATCTGGATGTGATGAGGAGTCGACTTCTGCTGAGCTCGACCCGGACACTGAATGTGGTGAACTGAAGGTGAATGGGGTGGAGGATGCATGTGTAGGGCATACACAAGCACACAATGTTATGTTGCCTAGCAATGTTGACGTTCTCCTCTGAAGAGAGTTACCGGTACATCCATCAGTGAGTGTGTTGTTGTACTCACCTGTCTGAACGTCATCCTGTGCACCACGAAGTCCTCCACAGTCGGCTGTAGGTTCAACTTCTCAGCTTGTTTATTCTCAATGCAATGTGTAACCAGCCCACTCGGCCTCTCTGTCCCACTGTACTCCTCAAAGTTTTTTAACATTTTGAGCTAATTGAGGCTCTGCAGTTGCTCTGCAACTGTGACACTGATTGTTGTCAAAAACAGCAGAAAGACTTCACACACCTCACTGAAGGTAAAAATTCCTCAGTGAACGCAAAAGTCACCACTGGAGTATCCACCATGAGCATGTTAGCATTTAGCACGTTAGCCAGACCCAGCATGCACCTGTTGGTCAATCAACATGCTTTTTTTTACCTTTGTTGAGGTACAATAATGCCAACTTTAACCTATAATGACGTAATTCTTCATTATATTGCATTGTTGTACTGTTCACAAACTGCTAACCCCAGCCCGGGTGCGACTGCGCCTCTCACACCCTCTGGCACTCGGCCAGTGGACGTTTAGATTTAGTATTTAGTGTATGCAGTGTTGCCAAATCTTTTCCAATGAAAGTAGCTAGCACTAGCTCCAAAAGTTGCCAGACAACATCATACACTCATTTGCATATTGGTGACATAATTGCGCAATAATTTGCTTAATGCTCTTTGGTTGTGTCGGTTGCAGTGAGGAAGAGATCACCTAAAGCCATAGAAAAGGTAGATACAGAAATCTTTAGCCAACAATCCTCAACAAAATATGAATGGCATGAGAGCTTTGGCGCTTATATATAGTGCACCACTTTCTCGCACTTCAAAAGTTCCCATCCATAGAAAGTTTCAGAGCGAGAGCATCAACGTACTCTATGGAGAGACCCCACTCTGGTTGACAGAAGAGCCATGGCAATTACTCTGAGCAGCATGCATGGGAATGAATTACAATATAATATATTTGAATATATTTCTCACTTTTTCCCTGATGGTCTGAATAAGTCACTACATTCGACGCTAGTTGGTTTTTAGAAATAAAGTTGCTAAGAGGTCTGAAAAGTCGCTAAATCTAGCGAGAAAGTCACCAAGTTGGCAATGTGTGTATGTTCACTAGAGCAGGGGTGCCCAAACTTTAACCCTTGGGGGGCCAAAACGGAAACTTAATGGTGGGCCATGAGCCAAAAGCAAACATCTATGTTATATTCTGTTAGTGTTATATTCTGTTACTCTGTTAGTCTTGTTCTGTTTCCTGTTTTATTTGGAAATTCAACTTGTCTTGTCTCTATAGTTCCTGCCCTCATGTGTCATTGATTATCCACACCTGCTCCCCAGTACGCACCTGTCCCTGATTCCCTCGTCACCCACTTCTCTATATATACCAGTCTACTTCTTTTGTTCTTTGTCATTTCATTCTGCTGATTTACTGCTGGTTTTCCGCTTCTTTAGAATACTAGTTTTCTGCTGATGAACCTGCGTTTACCTGTTGCCTGTCTTCCTGCCTGCCAGTACCAGCTTGTAAGTTTATTTTGTAATTGTTAAATAAATCCTTGGACTGCTCCTGTCTGCCTGCATTTGGGTCCTTTTTCCTGCTGCCTACACTATGCACCGTAACAATCTGTTGTATTGTTAAGATGCAAAATGGTACTAGGATCCCAAGTTCACTTAATTTCTTTTAGCTTTTACATAGTTAAATAACATAACACGACATGTTTCTGTCACAATAAAATTGTATTTTTTGTAAGGTGCTTCCATTATATTTCATGTCAATTTGTCAAGTGCAGTAACTCAGTTTGATACAATCAGAACCAGGAATACACATATATAACATAAGAATTCAGTACTTGCATGACCAACTGCAATATCAATGACAACTAATTTAATTCATGCCACCAAATAAGACAATTTTAATACATTTATCTCTGCTGTATTGTGAATTTGTGAATAAAAAAAATGACCAGAACTGATACAACTTCATATAACTGGATATAACATATTGTTATATGTTAAAAAGAGTATCTGAAGTTTCAGCTTGAAGGCTTTGATATGGTCAAACAGCTATGTGAAAATTTGGTCCTTTACCTCAAACTAAACATTCAACACATCGAGCAGGTCTGTCATGAGGTCTGATGTCCACCAGAAAAGCCAGGTCAGAGCAATTTCTCATCCGAGGGTACTTGAGTATCACTGTCCTTACTGGCGAGAAGATCTGTGATTGCATGACGCAGATCAAAAAAAATCTCTTGAGTACTTTTCCGCAACTCAGCCACCTAACCTCCTGGTGGTACAGCACACCACCATACTGTGCATCCATCCCATCATGTGAAAGGGCCGTTGAGTGTGTGTTTACTATTTTGACAACGTCGCGCATCACATCTCTCAGCCCGATGGATCTTCCCCCTTCGTGGTGCCGCACAATGTCTCGATACTAGCCAGTTCTTGTGTTATGTCAAGTTTTCACTCAATCCCCGCAAGAACACCAAAAGCTGCGCTGAATCTGGAATATCAGTGCTCTCATCACAAGCTATTGAAAAGGCTGCAAATTCAGCAGCTTTTGGCCTTATTTGCTTGCTGATATCCTGAGACATATCTTCAATGAGACTTGTTACTGTATTCTGTGACAAGCTGATTGGGGAGAACAGTGGAAAATGATCAGGGCTGTAATTTCATAGCTGGCCCATGTAGCACTCTCCTGAATGTTCGAGGGCCAGAGGAGAGTGCCTTGCCATTAGCAACGTTTAGCTAGCAGCTCGCTGGTCTTTAGCTTTCGCGCGTTGCCGTGGTACTTTGAAAGAGCTGCTGCATGTTTAGCGTAGTAGTGATGACGGCATGCAACAGATTGCTTGCAAATAAGACGTTTCCTTGGAATTCACGTGTAAAAATAATGAATAATTAGGGATCCGACATATTTAAAGAGCATTTTTACCTCACAAAATTTAAAACGGTATAAACAGCCATATGTTAATTTTTTTTAACTTTTTTTTTCGCTAGAAACATCTGGCGGGCCATCCTTGGCCTGTGGGCCCCACTTTGGGCAGCCCTGCTCTAGAGTGTCATCTCTGCTGCAGCTGCTGATTTAGTTCTTTTCTTTCATTCTCACAGTTTATCGCTTATTCATGTGACATTTTGTTTTTACTCAATAACGGATGCGACTTGAAATAAAACAGAACAATACTTACATAACTACTACTTAAGTAAAATTACTGATTTTTAAAAATACACAAACTACTTTGTTACAGCAACGAGAGTGAATGTAATTTGTTACACTGCTAGAGAGTTGTCTCTATTACACCTGTGTAATCCCTGAACCATCAAAGACAGACATTGATCTGTCTGCAAGGGACTCAAAGTAAATCAGTCAGGTAGGCTACAGATAGCATAGTACCCCCAGATCATCCTCATCAATAAAGGAGCAGAGCTGTCGATGGTCTGAGGCCAAACTACTGCTAACTACACTGGAGTGCCAACTTTGCTCATGGAAGACTGGATGTACCCAGGATGATGATTGCTTCTTTCTCTCTTTTGGGAAGCACTGCAGTAATCAGTAAAGCAGAAATACTTAATGAAATGGGACCACTCACCACATTTCATCTTGGTCAGTGTTAATATAGGCTGCAGTTGCAAGAGTATTAATCCTCATGAAAATAATTTCAACAAGTCACATGTCTGTGGTACAGAATGCAGTAGACCTCCTGGAGAGGAATATTGTCAAGGTGCCTTTCTTCCTCCCCCACACTGTCATACCCAATGTATCCACTGTCCTTAGTCTGTCACCACTTTTTCCAGTCACCTTATCTCTACATTCACCTGCACACATGCAACTTATTTCTTCATTAAAGGGGACCTATTATGCTCATTTCCAGCTCTATATTTTTATCTGGGACTCCACTAGAGTAGCTTTGCATGATTCACAGTTTAAATGTTCACAGTTTATGCTGGGTTCACATAGGAGGTGGACGCGCGGCGAAGCACCCCAAAGCTTGCTGCCCGCTTCCATTCGGCGCCCATGTTAACCAATTGGGCTGTTCACACAGGAGGCGCCACGCAGCGGAGCTCCGTGGCCAGCTCGCGCTCTGCAGCAATTGTTTCTGCGTCTGTTCTATTTTCTCCGCCTGCCGCGAGCGAATCTGGCACGAAAACACATTATAAATTATATAAATGATGTAATATATACACCTGCTTGCCAAGCCTTCTGATTTTCCTGCCCCTCTGTGTTTTTTAAATTAATACTTATTCCACATATTTGTCAGTTGTGCTTAAACAGAGAGCGAGAGAGACGAGCAGAGACGCACTCGAGCGAGAGAGAGAGCAAGAGAGAGAGAGGAAAAAAAAGTTGATCCTAGAAGTGGAGAAGCACAGGGAGTTGTATGATCCGCAGCACACAACAGCAAAAAGAACAGCCCTAGAAAAGAGCAGAGGAGCAGGATCGCTTGTTGACCGGAAATGTGCTTCTGCTGTGAACAGCCAGGCTGCTGCTTGAGCTCGAATTGGCATATCATGGCGCTTCGCGGCGTGTCCGCCTCCTATGTGAACCCAGCGTTATACTGGCCCTCTATGCAGCCCCCACAGCAGTTAATCCTCTGTCTGAAACGAACCATTTTAACTCCTGTCTCTTTAAGGCCCCCCTCCCTAAAAGCCCACTTGATTCTGATTGGCCAAACTTCCGAAAGCCTGCGGAGGGGCAGTATCCAGTGCTTGTGAGCATAGACATATATACGTAGACGCCGCATTGACTGCTTCGGAACGTTGCTGCGATACGTCATCGCGTCCGCCATATTGGAAAGGGCAAGACTGGCCTGTAAACAAATACAAGAAAACTGCGGTTTTGCTGGATTAAAAACACTAACGTTAACATCTCAACTGATTTCAATGACTCGTTTTTATATTCAAGGGTTTATGATCTATGTGGAGTAGAAAAAAAATGTTTTGTCTCCAGTTACTTAGAATGTCGATGGTTAGGCTATAATAATTGAATACCGGTGCTAGTCCCCTCTCTATCACAACCTGTCCATCACTGTCAGTGTTTAAGTCTAACATGAAAAAACACCTGTGCCATAATTAATGTGCTCAGTATAAGAGTTTGTGTGTTTACGTTTGCTTTATTGATAATATTACAATTACTACTAATTTGTTTTAATCTTTTTTCTTATGTTAATGAAACAAATATCCATAGTATTAGGATCAATTGTAAATAATAGAGGTGAGGTTTTTACTATAAGCCCTCTGGGGTTTCTTACCTCTCCTGCACAATCCCTGCAAAATCAGCAAATATAAATCAAATAGTGAGATGCATATTTTGTTGCATATTTGTTATAATGTGTTAGAGCAGATCAAGGACAGAATAAGTACAGACAGAATAAAATACAAATAAAGAATAACAATAGAAACTATACAAGTCATTAAACTCAAAATTACAGTACATGTGACCAGTGTTGTGCTCAGACTAACAATTTCATCTCAAGTAAAGTGACAGTCATGGTATAACAGTATAACATATTTACATAATATGGTAAATAGTAAAGATATAGTACAGTATTAACAGTATGGAATATAAGTGTAAAGTCAGATGTAGTAGTACAATATACAGATATATATTATATACTATAGTACAACAGTATAGCATATTATTAATAGTCTATAAACGATAAGGTGTAGAATGAGTATTATAGTAGTAATATAATATTAGATTGAAACAGTAGTATAATAGTATAATATGGTAAATAAAATAAAAATAGTACATGAAATAATGAGTAGTTATTAGTATAATGTGTGTGTGTGTGTGTGTGTGTGTGTGTGTTTGTGTGTGTGTGTGTGTGTGTGTGTGTATATCTATCTATCTCTCTATCTATAATCACAAAAAAATAAAATTCACCACTCGCCCCTGTGGGCGGTCTATTCCTCCTTCAAGCTCGGGTCCTCTACCAGAGGCCTGGGAGCTTGAGGGTCCTGCGCAGTATCTTAGCTGTTCCTAGTACTGCACTCTTCTGGACAGAGATCTCGGATGTTGTTCCTGGAATCTGCTGGAGCCACTCTCCCAGTATGGGGGTCACAGCCCCGAGTGTTCCTATTACCACGGGGACCACTGTTGCCTTTACTTTCCACATCTTTTCTAGCTCCTCTTTCAGCCCTTGGTATTTCTCGAGCTTCTCGTGTTCCTTCTTCCTGATGTTGCTGTCGCTTGGGATTGCTACATCTATCACTACTGCCTTTTTCTGCTGTTTGTCCACCACTACTATGTCTGGTTGATTCGCCATCACCAGTTTGTCAGTCTGTATCTGGAAGTCCCACAGGATCTTAGCTTGGTCATTCTCGACCACCTTTGGAGGTGTGTCCCATCTTGACTGTGGGACTTCCAGCCCATACTCGGCACAGATGATCCTGTACACTATGCCAGCTACTTGGTTATGGCGTTCCATGTACGCCCTGCCTGCTTGCATCTTACACCCCGCTGTTATGTGCTGGATTGTCTCAGGGGCATCTTTGCACAGTCTGCACCTGGCGTCCTGCCTGGTGTGGTAGATCCCGGCCTCTATCGATCTTGTGCTCAGAGCCTGTTCCTGTGCTGCCATGATTAGTGCCTCTGTGCTGTCTTTCAGTCCAGCCTTTTCCAGCCACTGGTAGGATTTCTTGATATCAGCCACTTCTTCTATCTGCCGGTGGTACATACCGTGCAGGGGTTTGTCCTCCCATGATGGTTCCACCTGCTCTCCATCCTCATCCGGCTTCTGCTGCCTGAGGTACTCACTAAGCATCTCATCACTTCCTGATGTACTCACGGATCTTTGTTGTTTCATCCTGGATAGTGGTTCTGACACTCACTAGTCCTCGGCCTCCTTCCTTCCGCTTAGTGTATAGCCTCAGGGTGCTGAACTTGGGGTGAAATCCTCCATGCATTGTGAGGAGCTTCCTGGTCTTTATATCAGTGGCCAGCTTATTATGCCAGTGGGGTATCTGATGACGGGCAGGGCGTAGGTGTTGATAGCTCGGACCTTGTTCTTCCCATTCAGCTGACTCTTCAGGACTTGCCTTACTCTGTGGAGGTATTTGGCTGTGGCTGACCTTCTTGCGGCCTCTTCATGGTTGCCATTTGCTTGCGGGATTCCAAGGTACTTGTAGCTGTCCTCCACATCTGCTATGTTGCCTTCTGGTAGTCTGATCCCTTCAGTTCTGACTATCTTCCCTCTCTTGGAGACCATCCGGCCACACTTGTCTAGTCCGAATGACATTCCAATGTCGTCGCTGTAGATCCTGGTGGTGTGGATTAGTGAGTCGATGTCTCGCTCACTCCTGGCATACAGCTTGATGTCATCCATGTAGAGAAGGTGACTGATGGTTGCTCCATTCCATAGCCGGTATCCGTAGCCACTCTTTGCAATGATTTGGCTGAGAGGGTTCAGGCCTATGCAGAACAGCAGTGGGGATAGTGCATCGCCTTGGTATATGCCGCACTTGATGGTCACTTGTGCAATTGACTTTGAGTTGGCCTCCAGAGTTGTCTTCCACAGCCCCATTGAGTTCTTGATGAAGGTTCTTATTGTCCTGTTGATGTTGTACATTTCCAAGCATTCCAGTATCCATTTGTGTGGCATCGAGTCATAGGCTTTCTTGTAATCAATCCAGGCGGTGCACAGATTGGTCTGTCTGGTCTTACAGTCTCGAGTGACTGCTCTGTCTACCAGCAGCTGGTGCTTGGCTCCCCTGGTATCGCTACCAATTCCTTTCTGGGCCCTGCTCATGTATTGGGCCATGTGCCTATTCATCTTAGCCGCTATGATGCCTGGCAGGAGCTTCCATGTTGTACAGAGGCAGGTTATTGGCCGGTAGTTGGATGGAATTGCACCCTTCTGGGGGTGTTATGTGATGCCTCCTTCTCCCATATGCTCTTCCAGTATTGTTCAGTCTCAGCCCTGGGCGGATCTGTTCTTTTGTTATTACCCTGCCACAGAGTACACTTGGATGGTTCGGTGGAGAACATTCTGTTTATTCTCCTAGCTTCTGCATCTCTGGTGTACCTCTTTAGGCGGGTGGCCAGGGCTGTGAGTCTTTGTTTGGCAGTCTCCAGGGCCTCAGGTATGGGCTGCTTGTTGTACTTCTTAGGCAGCCCTTTCTTAATCCCACCTTTCTGTAGTTCTGATAGCTGGCTAACTTCCCTCTGTGTTGCCTTAATCCTGGCTTCCAGCCTCCTTCTTCATGGAGGATACTGCTCCTTATGGCTCTTATTCATCTTGCCAAGTATCTCAAGGATCACTGTTGCTGTGGTGTATGTCAGTTTATTGGTCTCAGTGATGGTCGCAGTAGGGATTGTCTGTAGTGCTGCGTTTACATCTTCTAGTAGACTTTCAGAGGGTACTTCAGTTAGTCTTGCTAATCGGCCACGGGGGTTCTAGGTGTCCAGCTTGGTTATGATCTTCAATCTCAGGTCAGCTGCTCTTGCGTTAAGCCTCTCTGCAGGGCTTGTTATTGGGGCTTGGTACCCAATCTCGGGTGGGGATGATGATGATGATGATATCTCCCCCCTGACCTGTCGTCCTGGCTCCCCCTTGCCATAGCGTTCTTGTTGTACCTCTTCAATCTCTAGTTGTGAGAGCAGCTTCCGCTTGTGAATATTGGAACACTGAGCTACTAGTTGTTTCTTAGTTAGTGTAGATGTTGGGTTTCGAAGCATCCATAGGTCCCACATCCTCTGCATATACCCCCGTTCACTGGGGTTACTTGTATAGTAGCATTCCAACAATTCCCTATTCTCTGCTCTTGTCCACGAATGTCTTGTTCCAGTAGCCTAGATAGATAGATAGATAGATAGATAGATAGATAGATAGATAGATAGATATGAGGGGGACTCTTCTTTTACAAAACAGGGGGATGGGAGCTAAAACCCTTGGAACAGAACTGTTTTGCACAGTTTTTTTTCGTGAGTTGCCACTCTGTAATTTAAGAGTGTTCAGTTTGGCAATGTGGTGCAGCCTTAATTTGTGGAAGACGGACACAACAAGAGCAGAAAATGATGGTTGTCAATTCCAAACTGTGTTTCCTGAATGTGCTCCCTAAGAAAAAACACATCCTCTGAACCAATCTCAGCCTGGACAAACTGATTGATCAAGGACACTCTGACCGCTTGCCCCGATGATGACTGGCGAATAAACTGCTCAGCTGATCTGACCACCTTGATTGTACCTTCAGAAGGAATCATCAGCCCTCCTTTGTTTTTGATGATGCAGGTACAGCATTTGTAACCAAGCTAGCACGGCACACATCACAGGACAGCTTTCTCAAAATCTGTCGAACGACAAACCCTGATATGTACACAAGGGCATTGTCCACAAGGCCACCAAAGCAGGTTGGTAGGTAGCTATGGTCACACACAATTGCAGAGATGTTACCAAAAGGAGATGGAATCTCTTCAGTTTCTTCTGCTGCTAGAGCAGAGGACATCTCAACAGCAGATAGGGACAGTCTCATCCTGGGCTGCCACATTGCCTGAAGTGCTTGGAGAGGCACCGCAACGGACCATGAGACGGCGGAAAATGCCCTGGAACTGGCCTGCAGAAGGATTGTTATTCCAGCCCCCTAAAAAAAAAAAAAAAAACACACACACACACACACACACACACACACACACACACACTTAATACAGGTATTTGCTCTTTTCAGATGACTTTTCAAGATTAAAGACAATTTATAAACTTCTGAAATCCCTACCTGATGCCCTGATTTAATTAAAGAGGAGCTCCAAGTGATCCTGGCTAAATCGATAAGTGCAGATGTATCGCTGAAATTGTAGCTGTTCAGGAATCATCAACATCAGGGTGTCAATGTTGATGATGACCCCCATGACAGACAGGTACCTTCAAAAGAAAATGTTTTGTCCTTAGGAGTAAAAATCATTGTCAACCTCAGGGTTCTGGTCCTTGAAATAAATAATTTACCTCTAGGACGTTAAAGCAACGAGGAACAATATTAGAACAGAACTGGGAAAGCTTGAAAATGTGAACACAGTGCTGTACATACCATTTTGACACCTGTACTGAAAAACACAACATAGAAGAATTCCAACAGAAACAAAACAGACATCAAAAAGATCGGAACAAGCGGGTGGGAAATTAACTTTTCAAAATGTGAACATCTACCAGCCACTGACAGATAAATGTTTAAATTCACCAGCCACTTAATAATAAATCATTATTTTGTGTCTGAAATCTACTAGCCACTTTCATATTTTACCAGCATTTGGCTTGTGGCTGGTGCTAATTTCCCACCCTGGATCAGAGCATCATATGAACTTATGATGTCATGAACTTATGAACTCATCATACGAACAGAAGCTTCATAATTTAAAAAAACCTCTTTGATCGGTGAAGGGGTGTGCCATCTTTCATCACCAAACTGATCAAGTATTCCCTGCCTCTCAACAAGAACTCTACTCTCTCAGTCCAATTCAAAGAACCCAGAGGAGATTTGAACCCTTTGGCACGGGGGTTGCGGCTGTTCATTATGTCAAAGAGCCTGTCAATCATCTAAAAGAAAATGTTTGCATTAACTGAAAGCATCTGAGTCATCACCATAAACAATATCCTTTTTCATCTTTCCATGAATCATTAGCTTAATTTCTAAAATATAAAGAATTCACTATTTACAGCATGGCCAGTAAACTTTGATAAGAAACAATGTTTGCATGTAGTATTACCTCAATGAATTCAGCCGTTGTTTGACAGTGTTTAAACTGTGAATAGCCCAGGTCCCTCAATGTGAGCAGAGCTACTGTCACTGTAGCTCCTTACAGCCTGCTCACACAGCTCTGCTACTGTAAAAATGAAAATGTTGTTATTTAATGTACTTGAACCAGTATTTTTTAAAGGTGCAATCAAATGACATGAAGAATACCTTTGCAATGTATGTGGATGTGGGAGGCCAAGATGGAGAGACTCTCTCAGATAGTTGTATGCTTTTGGACCATGTAGATGGAGAGTGAGAGCAAACTCCCTCTGGTCTTTTGTGTACTCGTGGCCCTGTTTTCACAGGAGGTCTATCCGAAGATCTGAAATTCAGTTAGCACAGGTTAATTAGTAAGTGCCCTTGAAATAATAACTAGGAAGTCTAAGGAAGATGGGAAAGTGTAAACATAACCTATACATAAAATTCAAAGTTTTATTTTCATTTTACCTGAGTAGAAATCAAGCCTCTCTTTCAGCTCTTCATTTATGAGGTTCTTTCCCCTCAGATCCTCCAGAAGAGCACGCACTGTGTTCTTTGCCCGCCGTTCACGGTCCTTCGCATTCCTCAGCTCTCGCTGTAGACTCTCCACCCTAGCCAAGGCTTCACTGAGTTTGGCCTTTAGACCAGTGGGAGATGCGGGCAATGTATAGGAGTGGTCCTAGTAGAAAGAAGGTTGAAAATGTTTGAGTAATGTTCATATCACATCACTCACAGACTCAGTCACAGCTGTTTGGTGCATAGCTAGTACAATGTACTATCAGCTGGCCTGCATTCTTAATCTCATCACCCCTCAATCATTATTGATTCCTACATTTTCAGCAAGGTATGAGATTGACTACCTATCAAATCCTTACAGCCTAGTGATACACCTACTCTTTGGAGATGAGTCGGGAAACTGAAGACGGATGGTTTAGCTCCATCTCTAATCCTGACAATCTGACCTGTCCTGTCAAAGTCCTCTGGCTTGAAGTGCTCACTGCAGAGCACGGAGAACTCACTGGCAGAAAAACCTTCCCTTCTTACAGCTACTTCCCACTGTCTCCTCAACTCTTTCTCTTTGGGAAACCTTCAAAGTGTGAAAAACGTTAGCTAGCCAGTTAAATACAGTCAGATTCATAATAATAATAATAATAATAATAATAATAATAATGATGACTTTATTTGTATAGCACCATTCATACATAAAATGCAGCTCAATGTGCTTTACAGTATGGCATTAAAAACAAAACACAATAGAATAAAAAATACAAAGGGATATAAAAGTAGTAAAAACTGGTAGTAGAAAGAGATAAAAACGTACTACAGTAACTAAATGCCTGCCTGAATAAGTAGGTCTTCAGTTGATTTTTAAAAATGTCAACAGAGACATATCTAATGTAAATGAGCAGGGTGTTCCACAATCTTGGACCATAGTAGCTAAAAGTAGTTTCCCCACTCATTTTGTGGGCTACTTTAGGAACAGTTCAAATACCAGCATCAGAGGAACTAAGGGCTCTTGTTGGTTGATAAGGAGTTAAAAAGTCAGAAATGTAAGAAGGTGCTATTGCTATATCATTAAGAGCTTTGTATGTGAGTAAAAGGACCTTAAAATCAATTCTAAAATAAATGGGGAGCCAGTGCAGGGTAGCTAAAACAGGAGTAATGTGCTCTCTTTTCCTAGTCTTTGTTCAAAGTCTGACGGCAGATTTCTGAACTAGCTGAAGTTTCCTATCAACTTTTTGGGTAGGCCAGTGAAGAGGACATTACAGTAGTCCAACCTGCTAGTAATGAAAGCATGAATCAATTCCGGCATCCTGCATTGTTAAGAACAGCCTCACTTTGGCAACATCTCAGGTGGAGGAATGCTGTTGTTGCTCAGCCGAAACGAGAAACGTTAGCTTGTCATAAAAATCGGCTTGGAGAAAAACGCCAATATAGATGAAAATCTCAATTATGGGCAATTTAGTTTATATAATTTCTTATCAATTCAAGTCAAATGGCATTATTGGCATGAACGTTTCAAGAACAATGCTGCCAAAGCATCTTATAAAGTCTCGGCCTTTATAGCTAGCTAATGTTATCGCTAGCTATTAACTAATACCTAATAATAGTCTGACTGGTGGCCAACTAATTAGCTGTCAACATAACGTTATAATGGACAAATACAAGCAAAAACAATCGTTCAGTCTTACTTGTGAGAGGTAATTCCCCGAGATCTGGCTGTGATTGTCCGACGTTTTTTACAGCCCCAAGCTCCACAGGAGTCAGGCATCTTTTCCAGTCCACTCTAGTCCCACCTTCTGGACAAGTTGCCCATTCCAATATGGCAGCGACGTTCACATACAATCCAGAGGCCAATGCGGCGTCTACGTATGTATGTCTATGCTTGTGAGCACTGCCTCATCCTCTTGGTGGTGTGGAGGTTCCGAAAGCAAACTGTAACCCTACTAAGTAACATAATTTCTCGTTCTTGATTGTAAATGGCAACTTCTCAAATCTACCCGTACATGTTAGAGCCTGAATCCAATTGGAATATGAAAGTGGGCAGCACAAACATCCGCAGCAGCAAAGATTACAGCAGGATGTCTCTGTTTGGTAAATATTATGCTCATTGCCTGCTTATTGTGTGACTTAACGGTGGATTTAATCTTTCAATCACAAGCTGTATATAAAAGAAATTCTCTTTATGCCCCTGTTAATATGTGTTTGCGTGGGAAATGCGCTAAAATGCCGACTGAAGTGAAAAATGTCAGTTGTCAGGAAATAATAAAGCTAACGTAGCTAGTAAAATGTTATTCTGCTGTCCAAACCACTGTATAGTATCTCCCTGCACCGTCTGTTATTTGTATGCTGGAGTACATTAAGTGCATATAATTCTGCTCAAGTAGACTATTTTGCGAGAATGTGTACATACATTTACTAAGAAGACTTTAGTTTGACAGGCTGTGCTGTGCCTGGAGCAGATGACCATATAAAGAAATCTGTGACGAGCTGACACCAGCTTTTGGCGAAAGTAGAAAAAACGTTGGAATCCTTCAGAACAGTCTGAAGCCACACATACATATGTTTTCCTCATTATGTGAAACATTGGCCACATTTAATATGAACATCCGAAACTATGTCAATGTTAGATTTCACTCATTCCTGACTGTATCTGTAATCTACCCTGTCTACTCTGTTACCTGTTCCTTGTTCTATAAAACTGCCTGTTTCTTTTGACCTGCTGCCAGTCTGTGACCTGCTTCCTGCCTTAAGGCCTCAGTATGCTTCGAACCAAGGTTTCAAATGTGGCCATTTGGAATAGGTAGTAACACAAAGACTTCATTGGATGACACCTTCTAAGACATAGTTAGTTTGAAGCTTATCATATTTGTTTGGCTTCCCTCATGTTGCCAACCTGTAAGCCTGTTTATTTGATCACTGATTCTAGCAAAGGACCTTAAAAGGGCTGGAAAGACATACTACATTGAGTATCTGCATACACACGTGCTCATACGTTTGTCGGCACAGTCATACATTTTGGGCTGTACATGGACAGTCCACTCAGACCCTTACGGACATGAGCAAATGACGAAATTTACATCACACAGCCCCTCATGGCTACGTCAGCGTCACTCATTTCAGCAAGTTCCCTTAAACAACATCTGCGTTATGGTAAAGTGACAAAGCCCTGTAGCGGCCATAGTACTTATTATGGGAGTAAAGAAGGAAGTCAGGTGACATTATGGAACGTCAACAAAACATTGCACTTAAACGCGGGAGACTGCTGTTCGTTTCCCGTTTCCAACCACCAGTCAACATTGATTTCTTTTGACCACGACCATCCCCAAACCTTAACCAAGTGTTTATAAATGTAACCATGATGACCTTAACGAAGTAGTAATTTTAACCCAAACCATGATGTTTTCCTAAAACTAACCAAGTCAATTTTGTGCCTAAACATTACCTTTACAAATTAAATTAAAATCTGCAGTTTTTCTGCAGTGACATAACTGTAATGGTCTGTAAATTTTCACTGTGGACTGTAATAAATGAGCAGGGAATGGGGATAAGTATTTCTGTAAACTGACATCAAAGATCACTATCTGTGAGGAAATCAAATGGCTGATCAGGACAGGATGCCCTTCTGTCCGTGAGCCATGTAAAGCTCAAACCCTGTTGAAACTGGCCCTATTCAAGCCCATCACTCCATTAAGCCTCTAGATTCTTCTCATTATGAACATAGTTAGAAACCAATTGATTAAAGTGATTAAAATGTTTCCTAAGTCAGATAAAGTGAAGAAGATTGAGGTCAAATAGTGTTAATTTGTTTTAGTGAATATTCTACTAGTGGACCCTCATACACAAATTATCAAAAGTACCCTGCTGCCTATACACTGATTAATTCCCAACCTTAATTGTGTCTGGAATAGCTCCGGGTGGATGGACAAAGCTGTCCTTTACTTCACTCTAGTGTCTTGAAGTGACGTCGCTCGCAGTGGAACAATGTGACGAGGAGGGATCCCTCCAAGCTAATCAGATGTCACATTTAATAACAGAAGCTTGGGAAGCCAGAAGTGCAGTGTGGTTTGAACAGAGAAAGCTGTGTTCAGTGACAGCAAGCATTCAGCCTGCTGAAAGTGTTGGTGAGCAAACATTGAATGCACACCTGTTTACAAAGGGCAATGTTTTATAGCTTGGAAAAGGATATCTATGGCCTGGCAGAATCTGGAGTAATCTTTTTTTTTTTTTTTATTTGTGCTCTCGATTGAAGTAAATCATGTTCTCCACTTATTCAAGTTTTGTTCTCTTATTACTTAATATCCATAAATTGGTCATTTGTGTTAGCAGCAGGCTATCAGCAATGTTTTGGTACAGTGGTGTCTACAAATACTGAATTAATTCTTTCACATTAATATTGTTATATTATCGCATTCATTACATTTGTCCTACACCCCTTGACTTTTTTTTTTTAATACTGTTGTGATGCTACATTTGATGTTATTCCAGTAATCCAGTTAGCTCCACCTTTACTGTGTGTAACCTAATGAACCACTTGTATTGCACAGACACATGGATATAATTAAAAGAAGTGCCCTTTAAATAATGTTGTGTTAACTTCATTATAACTTTAAACATACAATATTGTTATGTTAATTTAATTTCAAATTCAAATGTTAATTTGACAACATAAAATAAGTAATTTGAGAGCACATCTTTCTTTCATCCATTACACCTGGTCATGCCCCTCAGGTACTGATATACTGTATAGTATATTTGGCTGCTAAATCTGCTCTGTCACCTTCTCCAAGGAATGTCTCCAAGTTCATCAAGGTCAGAAGTTGGCATATTGATCATGTTACAGGAGTTGTCTCTGGATATTTGTTTTACATGTTGAGAGGAACCTCACCTGACAGTCATCATCTTTATCCTCTCTTTCAATAATTTTGTTTTATGTCCTTGCTTTACATTTGCCTTTGTTAGTAATTATTTGGCCATGATTTGGCTTTGTTTGTGAGTCAGTATGCCAATTTATTTATTATGTATTTTGTGGCCAGACAGAATTCTATTTGAAACTCATTTTTAAAAGGTTTTCACAGCCTGATATTCACTTTTCTTAGTCCTGTATGGTAGTACTTTATGGTATTTATGATAACTTTCAATCTGGTTTTCAAGCATATAATAGAACTCAAACTAGCCCTATTAAATGAATCAGCTTAAAGGTTTATTACACAGCTCAACAGAATATTTCTCAGTGACATTTCCAAACATACCTCCTCCTGTGCTGTGAGTGTGACCTGGAAGTCCATAGCTTTGTTTGTATTTATATTCTCTTTACTTCCTGCTGCCTGCCCGCAGTCAATATCATGTTGCTCTCTTCTTTTTCTCATGATATAGGTTTCTCTACAATGATTTAATCTTCTCCACTGCAAAAAGAGAAAGGTTGGGATACATTTTTGGATTGCAGGGGATCTGGAGAAGTAGACACAAGTTGTTTATAAAGTCTCAATTCTCTTTGAATGATGACTGTGAATGGTTATTTTATGGCAATTAAAAAAAACTTAATTCTGAATAGCTAGTTGGTGTTTGGTTAAAATTGTTATAGCCTAGCATCATTATATCAGGACACTTCAATCGTAGTTGCAGTCAAGAGTTTAACTAATGTTCTACAATATATCGGTGCACAAGATAAACTGTACGTAACCATGGCGACAATACAGCAGTCATTTCACAGGTAAAACCAATCTACTCATGAGTTAGACTGCATGCATTTTAAAAATGAAAAATGGTTTAAACATAATGCACTCCGAAGTGTCCGAGTATACAAAATTACATTGGCTTTTTTTTTTGTTTTTGTTTGTTCAGTACCATAAAGCACAATGGATTGAGGTACAGTAGGATGAGGGGGCAAGTTTATTTGTATAGCACCTTTCAATTTAAATAAGGCAAAGAAATGCATTTAAACAATATTTAAAAACAATCAAAAGGAAAATAAATTAAAATAAATAAATATAAAATAAAACAAAAAAATATTTGTACAGTATCAATATTTTTAGCCACATTTTAATTTGGAATTCTGAGATCATGTCATTGTATTATGTTTACATTTAAAGCTATAAATAATACATATTATACTTAAAAATAAAATATATAATAATTAAGTACTATTAAATGCATATTAAATATAACATTTAAATTGATAATATATTTATTTAATAATGGGTAATTATTATTAAATAAAATTATAATTAAAAAAATACTAAATAAACAATCCAGTATATTTTTGTTATAATTTAAACTATATAACTATAGCCAGTATTATTGTTAATGTCAGTTTAAATATATATTGCTCAACCTATTAATATTAAATAAATACGTATACATTACATGCATCTAGAGGAACATATTATTATATTATTTTGACATGTTTTAACTCAGTGTGGCAGTTGTTACATTATCAGTCTCTATGTAGAAACTGTGCTTCAGTGTTCCCATGAAGGAGGACAGCAGACAGGATTCTCTGTCCTCTGCTCTCTCTCTCTCTCTGTCTTTCTCTCTCTCTCTCTCTCTCTCTCTCTCTCTCTCTCTCTCTCTCTCTCTCTCTCACACACACACACACACACACACACACACACACACACACACAGTTTAACTCCAAGGCCAAGGTAGAAACAGCTTGTTGTACACTGAGTATTACAGTGTATTCCCTTACCCAACACTTGTGTAAATGAAAAACAACACTTTCCATGAACCCAGAGCATTAATTATAACATAGCAATAAGTGTATTTATTTGTTTTGCTCACTGTGCTACAACGCCATACTTTCTGACTGCCGTATAAGCTTCATTATCCCAATGCTTATGGAGTGGTTTTTGGAAGTGGGTTAGTTGTCAGACAGCTCTGAAAATCCCCAGCTTTTGGCTGCTCTTGACACTCCGGTTGAACCCGTCCTATTAACGCTGGATTACTGTGGAGAGGCCGTGTTTCCTTGACAAGGGAATAGAGCAGAACATTTGAGCAGGGATGATTTCATCTTGCAGTTTTTAATTGCTCTAGCTGATCTATTCATGTACTTTCAAGATGCGCCAAGCAGCTTTGCAGATTCTCAGGGGAAAAAAAGTCAAGGTTCAGCAGAAATGGCTGATACCAAATACTGAAGGTTTACGGTTGCAAGTTTTATGGTCTCAGGATAAACTGATTCCTTTCCAGCTATAATATCTTTTCTACAAACATCTGCCAAATCTTGCCATTTCAAGGGAGCTTTTGTTGTCTTTGTATTCACCAAGAGCCAGCATGAGCATTACAGAGAATTTAAATCTGTAACTAAATGAGCTTTTTCTAAAGTACAGTGATGATCGTGATCACTGAGCAGACAGAATAAAGTCAACATTAGCTTCTCTGTTGGCGGCAACTTATGGAAAAAACCAATAGGCTGATTTTCCAGACGTTTCCTGCTACTAATGCTGCTATCATGTTGTGAATATTATTAATCATGTAAGATGATATGCTGAAGCAAGTGCAGCAACTGATACTACGGAATTTATATGTGAGTGTGTGATGTAGGGGTGTGGCATGAAAATGTGGGCCCTGTGCATATGCTATCTCAGTGGAGCCTGTTTGCCTCTTAATGCATCCAGTCTCGTTCAGGTACAAATAACTGAATCAACGAGTAAACACATGCATCTGTCATAGTTATTAGTGTAACCCACTGTTAATACCACATTTAAGCAACTATTACTCTGATACTGTATGTGAAATCTGATACTGTATGTGATACTGTACTGTATGTATGCCTGTGATACATCAGCCCTCCTTTGTCAACATACTGTACAGTTACTGTGTGATTCTCTGAGGTTTGATTTGAGAGAGAAAGCTGTATAGTATTTCCGTCATGGTTGTTCAGGTCTTTGTGCCACAACTGCTGTCCAGGGTGCTGAATCTCGATTTGTCCCCTGTGTTCCTGCAATAGTTATCTTTAACTAATCAGCTTTATCATTTGCCTATCCTGTCAAGCTCATTATGTACCTTGTTGTTCCAGATCCTGGCTGCTGAGTGTTGAGACGCCACTCCAGTTTTCTCAGCCTCGCTAAGAGAGTTAAATAATTATTTAGTTAGTTCTGTGCCTTTGTCTATGGGCAGTTAAGTTAGTTAGTTTTTTGCCTGCCTATTCTGGCTGTAGATTTTCTTGTTTTGTGTTGACTTGAGTAAAAAAAAGAATACAAAGTTTGTCTGAAATTACGCATTTGGTGTGTTTTCTGCACTTGGGTCCCGTTAAGCCACATTAAACAAAACTACAAAACAGTATAGTTTATTTGCCATAACCACAATCTTTCCCTACCCTTAACTATTCTGTAGTTACCATGCACAGATGTTGTAGCAAGAAAAAAATGTCAACATTGGCATCAGACATCAGATGTTCTCTCTAGCAATACGGTCGCTGAGAAAGGATTATTTTATCAAATGATAGTTTAACTTTTTGTTGCCACTTGATGAGCTCACCTTGTCTCACATGTGACTGTTTCTGAAACTGAGGACAAGCTAACTATTAAAATGTTAGCTAGCTAGGTTCAAACTATATACCAATATTAAACCATTCTAAAGGGATGCTAGGAAGTTGTGTTCACTCTTGATATTAGTGTTACAAACTTCTTTCAGTATATATTGCTGCAAATGATGGCTTGCTATATCTTTATCTTAACTTTTAACTTTATATATTTATTATAATTTGTAAAGTTGTAATCACCTTATTTTTTAAAGAGAATTGTTTACAGTTGTTTTACCTCAGCTAACTTTCTTTCTCACACCTGTCTTTCTGTTCTCTTTAGGCAGCCGGACACCAGATGTTCACTGGATGAGGCTGTGTCACCTTACGGTCTCACCATGGTTGTGTCACATCTTCATCGCAGTTCAAATGTTTACTGGAAGCATTCCAGAAGCGGAGTTTCTTCAAGTAGTCTGTTCTTCAGCAGCCACATTTCCAGACACTTTGTGGCTGTACTTTTTGTTTAAATTACTAAACAACAGCATGATGTCTAAAGTTCATTTTGTATCTGTATTTTTAGTATAGTGTTTTTTTTATTCTTGTTCACAGACTTTGTAGAAGACAGAAACAAATACTAAACTAACTAAATACTTTACATAAAGACAGTATTAACAGGTTAAATGCATTGTTAAATATTATTTTTTTGTCAACTGTCAATAAATAGGCCTTTATGTACTTTCACAAGTGAATATAAACCATCAGAGATGCAAGCTTCTTTGCAAAAATAGATGTGCAGCATAAAGATAGTGGAGCAGATAAAAGAATCATGTGTGGACAATGGCACATTGGCTAGGATGGCTGCGGATCATCACTAGCAGCCATGACAGCACCAGAGCACAATGCTGCCACGTCCAGTGGACACGTTGGGGTAACTTCCCAGAGTTCCAATCACCAACATCAGCACACTTACTGTGTCTGAAAACAAACTATTTTTGTCCAACCCTATTGCAAGACTGGACTAAATACAAAAAACTGCTTCTTTAGGGCCTTCCTCACGCGGGGGCACTGGGATGTTAGCTCCAGTACTCCCCACACTATGATGACCCGGTGTGATGCAGAGATAATCCACCCCTATCCTGAAATTTCGCAACACACTGATGACTAAAAATAAGCACTTCACTCTGTGAGTCACAAATTTTCCAATTTTCCCTTCTAAACTCAGACTAACAACCACAGTGAGGCTGCAGGTTGATTATCGCACTTCACCAATAACAACAATGACATAAAGTATGAGAGATTCAATTATGCTCCTCATGATTTATTTGTGGTTTAATGATAAAAACAGCCTGGTTAAAAAAACATTAAAGCTCATACCACTAGCAATTATGAGGCGGCGTAATTTACCCCTGACAATTGGCCAAACTATTATTTCAGTTCTGTTCTGCTGAACCTCATGCCAGCAATAATTGACATGAGTCTTGTTGACTCTGGCGTCCTCAGAGCAGCAATGATTATCTGGTGCTTGTTTGCTAAGTCACGTTGTGTAATCGTGTGTTCAATAATTTACTTTTTTATATCCCCAGGTGAGTGCTGACTTTGCTTGTTCAAGTCAAGTCAAGTCAAACTTTATTATACTACCAGGGGAAATTTGGTTGCAGCTAGCCCACTAAACAGAGACATGCATCTTTTATTTTCTGCTTCACTCTGCTGCTATGACATTACAGGTTGCTGCAGTGCTTCACCTGTTTGGGTTTTTTTTGTAATCGTTACCCAAAAAAGCAGGCAGTATGTCTGGTCTGGAAGCAGCATGTACATCCAATTACTCTGTGGAATTTGTTTTCTTTGCCCATATTCTGTATCATCATAATTTAAAACAAAGTCCCTGTTTGCTCAAAGTGGAGAGCCGGTTCACCCCCTGAGAAGAGAAGCTGAGAGCAAGCCAGCTATTTGTCATTCCACAGCAGATACAATGCAACCATGACAGAGTGCAGTACATGAGATACAAGGAAGATTGTCAAGACAGAAGTGCTACATAAAAAGTTTTACTGAATTCAGTGACATTGACCAGCGCGTTGAGCAGAGGTGTTCACTGAAGTGGAATGATGAGACTCTTAAGTGTTTCATGTGCTCAGATCTTGTAAACAGCAGCTGGACAAAAGAATATTAGATAACAGTATGGATCAGTGGTGTCTGTGGCCCTGAGAGCTGAGTTTATTTCAGCATTGTGTTTGATTTGCTTCCTTGCTCTCTAACATTGACTGTGCTAATATAATGTTGCAGTTATCATGAGGTTTTCAAATACCTTATTTTCCCTCATACTATTTTCTCTAGCTCCTCTTATTTTTCCCTCAGGAAAATCTGTCAACCACTCATACAATGGCCATTTTTCTCTATGGGAAAGTACTGATTAAGTACTGACAATCATTGTAAATAGTGTACTGAGAAATGTTAGACTTCTTATATTATTGGAAGCAAATTTTAGAGTCATTGCAATTGCATATAAAGTCTGCTCTGAGCAATGTGAGCAGAGTCAAAGACGACTCCACACATAGTGAAAATGTAGGTTTTCATATATAAGGAATTTTACTTGGTATATTGGTGCATAACAATAAATATAGTAAGTAGAAAATATAAAGAGAGATGAAGCAAGTACTGCAATAAATAGAAAACTGACAATAAAATTTGAAAAAATATGAAAACATATGTACAATATGACTTAATTAAATGCAAAATATATTATAATAATATTCATAAACATACACAAACAAGAAGAGAAACTAGAGGAAAATAACATAAATAACAGCACAGACAAACTCCACGCACATGGTAAGTGCATACATTGCTAGTTATCTTACAGCTAATATCTGTACAGTCAGTGCATTAGCTGTTTGGGGTGAATAACCACAGACTGCACAAACAAATTTGCTTCACATTCAATCTGAACATATATGTATTATTATATATTTATTATAAATGTATGTAATGTAAGGGTCACTTACAGTGACAAATCCACAGAGAACTATTACTGGATTCTGCAGTCCCTCTCAGCTTTGTGGAGCGTAGTGTCTTTTAGCTCATTGTTTTGGTTTAATGACCTGCAACTCTACTGTTCAGTTGGTTCAGTCTCACAGCTGACCACATTTCATGTGGCTGTGCACTGTCAACTATTTATTACAGGCTAAATACAGAAAAATGATAAAGGAAAATATAAGAAAATACTTGAGTAAAGTGGCAGCCTCCTTTTAATAGTGTAACCTGCATTGTTCAGATACTTGCAGTTTTTCTCAGACAGTGTTTATTTGCTCAGACTAATAACATCTTGTATTTTTTCTGTCGTGAGCTGACAGTTGCCTCCCATGCTGACTGCTGAGTGTTTCACTAAAAGCCTAATTCTTTGTACTTAAGGAAGGACCTATTAATTGGCAAGCTTTCAGATCCTAATGGGGCTCTTAATTAGTAAGTGCTTTATTTATTAAAGGCTGATTCACTGGGAAGTTTAACTATCTAAGCCTCTATATGTTACAAAATATAATTAGTTGTATCGATTTTAAGAGCATATACAGATAGACTGTCAACTACTTTTATGCTTAATTAGAGTCATAAGATGTTGAACATTTCCAACTAATATAGAGCTATATTGTCAACTCACAGTATTTGTAACTCTCACACTGCCAACTCTGCAATACATCATACAACTGTCTTGATTTGACCGGTGAAGAAACACTTGCAAGTCATAAACGTGGGAAACACATCTCTACCGTTCATTCCATACATGTATGTTGGGAATGTGGCATAAGTAACATCAGCTGGTACTAAAAATGCATCCCCACGGAGAACACAGATGTAGGGGAGTCATCAGAAAAGCAGAAAAATCAATAACATTTAAATTTCTTCCTTTTCAAAATTACTAGTTTGATTAAATAATGAACAAGTCAAAACAAACACCAAGGAGATATGAGATATATACTGTATATATCTCACTCAATGTCAGCTGGGATCGACCCTATAAGCATAAGCGGTTATAGATAATGGATATTGATTTTGTAGCAAAACTGAATTTTGTCAATAAATAGGCCTTTATGTACTTTCACAAGAACCCAATTTTAATTGGGTTTTAAAATGAGCAAATTGCTTGTGATTTATGATAAAATATAGAATAAGCCGCTACACTAACAGTTCTAGCATGAAGCTGTTTCTCAGCCAGGGAAAACTAAACATGGAACAGTCTAGAGGACTAAAGGACACATTCCCACTGACTAATGGCTGCTTAGTCTTTCAGGCTACTTTGTGATAACCCCGAGTTTTGAACATTCCCTTTGAAGATTCCTGTCCCAGGCTGAATAACAATGTAATCACATCTAAAGTAAGTTTCCTGCACTGGGCTTGAAACACCTTCGCCAACTCAAACCCCGGCTGCGAGAGGTATTTCTGCTTCCAAGATTTCAGATGAGTATTTCCTGCTGCATCAGTGCATACTAATAACACTGCGGATCAAATAGTCAAAGGTTTTATTATGACAAAAGTGAGCAGGAAATTTGTGCCTCTGGCTGATTGCCACAGTGTTATTGAACAGTCGGTGACACCACCTGCCTGCCACTATATTGTCACCTTATGGGACAAAAGTAAAGCAACCAGTAGGGTGTGTAGTATCCAGCTGTCCATGATCTGTAACCTGCTTCTGTCCACCTCCTAAACACATTGACAGATGCTAACATTTAATGATTGTTTGTCTACTAGAAACCATAATCCCCTAATCTCTGTCTGTCATATCTATCATCTCCCACTGTTCTGTGCAGAAAGCAGGAAGGCCACCTTCAGTTCAGGAACTAGTAATCCGCTTACAGTCACATGCAAAAGACAAGAAACTGTTGTTTTTTTTGCAAAATGGCCAACATCAGGGGGAACTAAATGAAATGGCAGGAGGTGACTTTTGTTGATGAATACACACAGATGTTTGTGAATAGGCTTCATAGCGGAAGTGATTTAGCAACAAAAAGAGAAGGTTCATTTGAATAAAGATTAATTTAGTCAGGGTGTCCTGGTGGCCCAGCAGGTGACACCGCACACAGTGTCATTGTAACATTATGGGTTTGCCTCCATCAACCCCTGTCACGTCATCACCTTTCTCCCATAATTCCTTTCTCTCTCTCTCTCCTCTGCATACTATCTAATATTGGAGAAATGGATTAAAATAGAATAAACAAAATATTTTTACTTCATTCATCAGTTTTAGTTCTATATGATTTAAATCCTGGTTGATTTGGTGACACCTGTTACTGGTTACTGTAAAGGCAAATGTGTTTTACAGTCGTTAAGAAGTTGATATTTGGTCAAAACTGTAATTACCAAAAATAATTTACACTGAGTCACTTCATGCAGCTTGGGTGGATCAGATAGCTATCGGATCTCAAAAAAGCCAACCATTAATACATCCAAGAGGCATTCAAGACGGATTGAAATCCTTGGGAGGAGATTTGAGACACATTCAAACCAGATTTTGAAATGGTGCTCTCCAAGGTGCATACTTAATCTTTACTCCTCCCAACTGTAACTACGTCAGTCAGCACTCTCTGTCTCATCTGTCCCCTGTGATAATGGAAGCTGAAGTTACACTGACATTAGTGATTTTTCTCTGTCTCATTAAAGCAACATGGAAAAATGGGCAGCAATTTCTATACATAGTACGATCAAATACAAGGTTGTATGCTGCATTTATCTGATCCCTGATTGGTTCAACCGCTGAATAATCTGTATGAGTTAGAGAGAAGAAGTGAACACTTTTGTCTCGCTCTTGGTTCATAAATACGATTCATTCATGTGTTTGTGTTAGCTTACGTTTAGTTGTTAGCTAACACTAGCTAAACTGTTATTGTAGTGACTACACTTTAAAGTGCATAAGTTCTTCTTTCTCTGGTGTTTTTGGCAGTTACCAAATAGCTTCAGGTGCATTACCACCTCCTTTTGTACTGGAGGAGGGCCGACCCTGATTTGCATGTAGCTAAGAAAACAAAGATGAATTGTAATCAGATTTGTGATCTGACCAACAGAGACGCATAAATGTCATTGTAAATGAGAGTGTCTTAAATCTCATCTGGATTTTATCTGGATACGAGACACTTGAAATGGAAAGTGTAAATGGGGCCAGAGACAGCTAACTCTAGCTAGATACCCTTCTGCCTTTAATGTGGGATGAACACCTCGCTGAGAGCTATATTGACTAAGACAATGGCGTACATGTGCACCGTAGTTGTCAATGAATTCGCGGTCACAATGTGCATCTATTCAGTAATTGGTTTACTAAGGCAGGTCAGCTCATTATGCATCATGCACTCTCCGGGACTGAACCTGAGACTGACCTCCAGAAGCATTCTGTCTCATTAAGAAACTAATTGATAACGTAGTGACCTTGATTTCAACACTTCAGTCACACTGCAACTCCACCTGAGAAAAACTATTATTCATAAATGATACTATTACAGTCTTTAGGTTTAATTATATTAAGGCAATAAGAGTCAAATGAACTTCATGGGAAATGATAAAGAGATGTAATAAGATGCACAAAGTATAGTCTCATCAACTGGTGGAGAGAGAGAGAGAGAGAGAGCAGAACAGAGCAGCAGGTCCAGCAGCTCAGCAGGTTATGGTGGAGATGGTGTTGATATATCTGATAATATCCCAGCCAGTTAATAAATGCACCCAGATGCATGCCGTAAATGTATTACCAAGCGAAAGAAGAGTGTCGTTTGAGCCTCAGTTACGCCCTGCATAAACATTTTTGACCTATTTTCTACTATCTCAGAACTGTTTTCAGTTATTCATTTTCTTTTTTAGAGAAGCGATTGAGTGCAACCCTGATTATTTTTGTTGTACAACTACTTTGTAGCTGAGATTTTGGTACAATATAGGTACATTCAAAAATCACAAGAAAACTCCAAGCCACTCTCTTTTAAAGAATTAAAATGCCTTTATTGTCATAGCATAGTCATGTTAAACCTTTTGGCATCAAACCTTTGTCAGGGAGTTAAAGTAGGTAAGGTAAGGTAAAGTCACATTTGTTTTTGTTTTTTGCCACCATAACCTTCCCTGTGTCTTTTCATGCCATTGATGTGTGCGGGAAGCCAGTGGGAAGGCAGCCAGCTCAGCCAAACAAAGTCTATAACTCACATGCTCTATTGTGCATACCCTATGGACCCCAAAACACGGAAGCCTGAGGAAGGTTCGATTTACACCCATCAAGGTGTAAGTCGGGCCTAAAACTTGAAATCGAGTCAAGTTTCAACCGCTGCCAAATGTCAGTTGTGTAGAATCACATTATTTTGTTGATTCATTCATTGATTCATGTGGTTTAAAATATTGCAGCAGTAGTAGGCGGCTTACAGATTGATGCTAGCTATGGAGAAAACAACTGACAACTGAGCTTTATCAGTAGCTCTAGTGAAAATATTGCATAATTATGCAGGTAACAAATAAACTGAGTGTGCCAAAAAATTGATGAAGTTTGTTTTTGCAAAAGCTAGCCAATCATAGGAAAGAATATGTGCTTTTTTGCACAGTGCACAAACATTACACTGAACCTTCATCTGAAACTCATACTAGGCCTTACAATAAGAAAGAAGGTTACTTTGAAAAACTCAGGATGAGTGAATTTCAGTTCACATCTCTATTTGTGCTGGTGGAATCAGCTGGCACTGTAGCACTTTGCCTACATTTATTTCAACTGAAACCCAAAATACGTGTAATTCAATTTGTCCACCAGATGGCAGACTAGATAGAATATATCTAATAATATAAGTCAGCATAGAGCGAGGTGGTCTAATTCTCTAAATTGGAGCAAAATACCTGATAAGGGATAGGAAACTGGGCCTTTTAACCAACAATTTACTTGAATTATTACATAATTGTAACAATAAATTCATAAAGACTAGTCACCACAACTGTTCCTGACCGGTAGCCTGTGCCATCTTGGAGGACGGTACTCTTAATGCAGCCATGAGTGCCGCATGACAGAAGTTAACAGTGTATCTCCTAGCAATGCTGACTCTTAGTTATCAGTTAGCCAATGCCATGGGAAACTTCCACACAGGGGCTCAAGGCTTAGACGCTGTTTATATGTCCAAAAATATGTCTTTTGAAAAATATGCACAATGGCTGTAGTATCATTGTAGTTTATATTTTTTTGTTATTCAAATATCAGTTCCAGTTTAGTAATGCATGTCCCTGAGTTCCGCTGGAAGTGACACATACTGTATATGGACCAGTGGATAGTGAGTATGCGCTTCATACCTGAAAGAATCCTATGAATCCAACAGTAACAATGAAACCAAGAGGCATTTACAAAATGCAAACACAATGAATGGCTATAGCTGAAAAATAATGAATAGTTTCAAAAGTGGGGTTTGATGTAATGAAAATCTAAAGGATTATAACTTCAGGTGTGAATACAAAATGTAATAAGCCTTTTATTATTTTTGAATATGTTTTATCATTGGCAGTGGTGTTGCTGAGTCAAATGTGTAGAATGTGGCACTGTGGCCACAGAGCCATGAAGTGACACAGTGTTGTTGAGACATCACAGCCCTCCCTCAAGGTCAAGGTCACGGTCATCTCCTTTACCTGGCAAAGAGAAAATAGATGTACAGCCACACACAAACCCAATCATGTGATACATATACCATCAGATCCATCTACATGAATACAAATACATTCAAATGTATGCATTACAAAATGCATAAAAACAGAATAAATTTGCAGTGCAGAGGTGTTGAATAAGAAATGTTATTCTTTTGAAAGACAGAAAAAGCTCTTTAGGCTCTGCATTAAACAAAGGCTGTCACGATACCCATGCCATTAATAAATACTGTATTTATACCACATACTATTTAATATCCATATTCTTACATTAGGCCTCAGGTTACACCTGTATTATAAATTGGTTCACAGAGAGATTTCAGGAAGGATAAATGTTGCCCTACTGGTATGGTTAATGGATTTTTATTAGAGTCAGGTTTAATTTTAAAATGTGAAATACATCATGTTAGCTTCAAGTCTAATGGTAAAATAATATTTTAAACTGTAAAAGACTTTTACAATTTTACATTTATTCATTTGGCAGACACTTTTAACCAAAACAACGGACAAATGAGGTACAATCCAAGCTACAGTACAACAAAGAAAAGACATGCTTAGATTAGAATTTAAGGGAAAAAGAAAAAAGCTGATTACCAAAACAAGGTGATCTGACAGTAAAATATGATGTAAAGACAGTGAAAAAGAAAATCTTATACTGCCCCAGTTTACAAATCCAACCTCAATGAGAGGGAATAAGAAATTAATGGGATTAAATGATTGACAACCTTCACATGTATCTAAGTCAATAAACACATTTTCTTTACAATGATGATCCACAGGGTATGATTAAGCAACCACTACACAAAGCAAAAGTAAGTATAGTCCTAACCCTAAATCTAAAATGTGATCTCTATCTTGGAACACAGCGACATCACTAAAAATAGGTCAGACAGGTCAAGAAACACGAGCAGATAATCAGATTTTGCTGGAGCTAATATAAACCTGATGTACATTTAGACTGCTTTTCTCCCATCAACCTTAATCAGCTAACTTCCATGATTTACTCATCTAAGCCATCAACGTGTCTCTTAGACCCCGTCCCAACTAGGCTGCTTAAAGAAATTTTACCCTTAGTTAGCATTTCTTTACTGGACATGATCAATCTGTCCTTATTAAAAGGCTATGTGCCACCGTCCTTTAAAGTAGCTGTAATTAAACCTCTTCTTAAAAAGCCCACTCTTGATCCAGGGGTTCTGTCAAATTATAGACCTATATCTAACCCTCCCTTTCTCTCTAAGATCCTTGAGAAAGCAGTCACCAATCAGTTGTGTGACTTTCTACACAACAATAAGCTGTTTGAGGATTTTCAGTCAGGATTTAGAGTGCATCATAGCACAGAGACAGCACTGGTGAAAGTTACAAATTACCTTCTAATTGCATCTGACAAAGGACTTGTCTCTGTACTTGTCTTACTAGATCTTAGTGCTGCATTCGATACCATTGACCATCACATTCTATTACAGAGACTAGAACATTTAATTGGCATTAAAGGCACCGCACTAAGCTGGTTTAAATCCTATTTATCAGATCGATATCAGTTTGTACATGCTAATGATGAA
>VMKM01003014.1:0-49394 GCA_008360985.2 Macquaria ambigua
TTTTCCTGCTTCCAACACATCAACTTCGAGGACAAAATGTTCACTTGCTGCCTAATATATCCCACCCACTGACAGGTGCCATTGTAACGAGATAATCAATGTTCATCACTTCACCTGTCAGTGGTCATAATGTCTTGGCTGATTGGTGTATAAATACTGTGTCTGTACATAATTTCATGGAAATTCATCCAACAGTTGTCCAGACATTTCACAAATGTCAACCTCATGGTGGAACTAGAGGAAAGGTCAGGGGATCCCCAGAGTCATGAGGCTTCATCCACTGGGGACCGTTAATGTCTGTACCAAATAATTAATGGCAATCCATTTAATGCTGCAACCAATGATTATTTTCATTCTCATTTCATCTGCTGATTATTTTCTGGATTAATCAACTTGGTCTATGAAATTGTATTGAATAAGTTAAAAATTCCCATCGCACTTTTCAAAACCCCAAGGTGATGGTGTCACATTGCTTGTTTTGTCCCATCTAAAACCTAAAGATATTTAGTTTACCGGAGGAAAATCTCATAATTGACAAGCTGGATCCACATAGTGTTTGGCATCTTTGTTTGACAAAGATGATTAATTGATTATCAAAAACATTTCCAATGGGGTGCCCCTGTGGCTCAGGGGCTGAGATGCCGACAATAAACCACAACATCCCACGTTCAAATCCAGCCAAGGGCTTTTGTTGTCCATCTCTCTCCTTCACTTCTTGTCTCCACTATCGCAATCTAATAAAGCCATACAATACCCTACAAGAAATAATTTTATTTTAAGTTTTTTTAATTCTTTTTCTGTCGACTAATTGATTATTCCTTTAAATGTTTCCGTTCAAAATCCATTCAACTGTTGCCCTGGCATTTCAATAAAAAAGTAAAAAATAAAAACAAATCATGGTATAATAACCTACGAACGAATGAAACAAACAACTTCAGCTCTATTTTACTTGTGACAGCCATGTAGTGGCATTTAATGGCTCAGAAGTTAGCACTGCCCCCCAACAACAACAAGGACCTGAAATAAAATCCACTGGGTGGCTGGGATCTTTCTGTGTGAAACTTGTCTTTTCTCTCTTAGTGTGTGGATTTCCTCCCACAGACACACGTAAAACCAATTTATGCAAGCTGTTGATCAAATTTGTACAGCATATTAATTATTTTTTTCTCATTTGTAATTGAAATTAGTTCATGATCTGAGTAGTAGCAAGTTTTCACTAACATGAAACATTTTACCAGCTCCCACTGCTATGACAGTAGGTTTTCGCACTAATTTCAAGTATAGCCATTTGGAAAAGGTAAATTGTTACGGAAATGATTGTGTTAAACTTACACAATGCTTATAAGCTAATGTAAAAACCATATCCTGTATCAATGTAATGAAACAATGTAAAGGAAGTAACCTGGAGAGAGTTAAAGCTGGGGTAGGCAAAATCTGTACAACCTATGCAAAACCTTCCGCCTCTCTCTCTCTGCTGCCTCGTATCACTCCACTAAGCCCCTCCCACTAAACCCACAACTTCGACCGGCAGGAGAAGGAGTCGGTTCCCCTGTGAAACCTTATGCCTCGTAGGGCCACTCTCCACGGCGTGAGCCTCACCAAGACCCCGGTCCCTCTCACCGCGACTTGTCATCTCAAAGACGCCCCTCCAGCGCTTTACGGCCCCAAGCCTCAGAGGCAGCTGCAACGCCGTCCAGCAGCGGGATGAGAGGCTAGTACACCAACCTGCCAATAACCTGTGATTGGCTAAAGTCTCCCGTCATGGGCTAGATTTTCTAAAGCCTGAAAACAGAGCCAAGAGGAGGGGCAGAAGTAGAGGTCTGCTCTCAGACCACTTGAATTACAATATGCTGAATGGTTATTATGGATTTTTTGACCAATGACACCATAACAATACTGCCTACCCAACCTTTAAGACTCCTCCATATAGTACGTGTAAAAGAGAAAGTCTAAAAATAAAGAGGAACTGCATGACAACTATTGTCAAGACGAGACAGAGTTGTCTGACAGTCGTAGAAATGAGAAGAACAAGTGCTATGTCAATAGGCTGTGTACTCATGTCATGCGGTGAGTTGATGCTGTAAGATGTATCCATGAGAGAATCAAAGCTGATGAGGGACTGGTGTAATGCTGATGATGACTCTTGCTTGCAAGCATTAAAGATATATCTGATAGACTAAGGCTGATATTGTGAATGAGTATTTCCTTCTCAGCATCTCACCTGGACTGGTCTGTTTTATGGTTGTCACGACAACATAGACAATACACTGTACGACCTATTTTGTTTAAAGCATACTGAAGCCTTAATGTGATCTTACCTCTACTTTCTGGGAGCTAATGCAGCATGAGGCATGAAGTGACCTCATGCTGCACTGGCAGGCATAACCAAAAAGTCTAAACAATAGAGTAATCTCAGATTTTTGAACACTCTTTCCTTCTGCTCTTAACAACTAGGCCAGGAGCCAGGTGCAGCCCTCAGGATGTTGTCTGCTACTTTTTTTCACTATTATTGGGACATGTTACTGGCAAAATGATGTAAATACAAGTATTAAAGTACTACAATTGCATAAATAGTCATACATGTATGAAATTAGGCAGGGACTATACCAAAACAAAGGGGAAAGTAGCAAAATAAGATTCTGGGGCTTGCTGTATGATGGCAAATCCGCACACAACTCAAACAGCCACGCACACATATTAGTTTTGCGAGAGCTTTCACAGCACACACTAATTTTCATTCTGATAATATGTGTTTTGAAGTTATTTGTACCATTATGGGTGTATGTAGTGTGTTTAGTGTCTCATTTGCTTTTTTGACAGGTGTCTCAGCCTGTCACAGTCAGTCAACTTAGTCGTTGTTTGCTAGTCTCAATGAAGCTCCAATCAGGCTTCCTCGCCTTTGAGCTTTTTTGGCTGCAGTAGCTGCCAAGATGGCAGCGAGCAGTTACCAACATTCCAGGCTACTGACACACACATGCTACTGCCAACTCTGGATTTACCACTCCCTGTAGGTGTAGAACATTTTCCACGAGTGATTATGCCTGGCAGCAGGGCAACATTCGCAGTGATTTAGATCAACACAGCAAATCTACAGCATCTTGATTATCCATGTTCCTTGTTGCAGCTCTACTTGATGATTTAAGCTGATAACATAGGAAATTTTCTACACATCCTGCATTATGCAGGTGAAACTATTCCATATAATCTCAGTGAATGCTTCATCCTTTCGCTACCTTGCTCCTTCTGACATTCATCCTCTCTCATACATATAATTAGTCTGCTTGATTTTTCTATTCTGCCTTTTCTTTCCCATGCCTTATTTATTTTTCTTCTGCATGTTGAATGGCCTCAGAATCTCTGTCCGTTTTATTCCTGCCTCCAGCTTTGGTTGTCCTATTAATCCAGCCATCAAGCTTTCTTTACTCCTCCTGGTCTTTCAGCCTTGGCACCCTGGGGTGTCAATTATGATTGGCTATCTGTCCAGTTAGAGGCAGGACCTTAGTTAGAACAAACTGTTTGATTTTTAAAGTGCTTTTTAAATGTGCACTGTTTTCCTTTGTATGTAGTCTACTTTTTGAGGTACAATTTATTTTTGAGGTCTTAAAGAATAAAGTAATATAAAGTATAGTTTTGATGTGTGTGTGTGTGTGTGTGTGTGTGTGTGTGTGTGTGTATGCGCAAACAAAGTCAGTGCCCCACTTGGGCCACCCCATTCAAAATGTATGACGGATGGTCCACCATTGTGGTCCAGAAAAATCTGTTCAGTACTTTGGTTTATGGCTGAATACCTGCAAAACTGGAGACATTCACATCAGTATCAACTTTGTGTTTGGTGCTAATTAGGAAATTTTAGCATTCTAATGGGCTAAACGAAGATGGTGAATATGGTAAACATTGTACCTGCTTAGCGTAAATATTAGCATGCTGTCGTTAGCATTTACCTGAAAGCACCACTGTGCCAAAGAACAGCCTCACAGAGCCACTAGCATGGCTGTAGACTCTTAGTCTTGTTAAACTGCTTCATTATTTACCTTCATTTCTTGTAATGTAGTATTTTTCCTTTTTCTGCTCTTTTGTTTTACGTAGTCACTAACATACAAACACCTTTTTTTGTTGTGCTGTGTTTTTATTGCAATTTACTTTTCCTTTATGTATTTATTCATTTTGATTTTTCATATGTGTGTGAAGCACTTTGTAACTGTGTGTTTTAAAAAGTGCTATATAAATAAAGCTTTACTTACTTACCTAATAAAAGTTCAGTGTTTAATAGTGTAACAGTTTTGAATTCCTGCATATGGGGGTGCTCGACTGAATAAAGCATATTATTTATATTATCATATTATGTATTTTATATGCTGCAATTGCTTGAGAATGCAGTATATTGTGGAACTGTAAAGGTGTGTTCAGACTGAACATGAAGCAAGTTTTAGATATGGCACAATTGCATACAGTCTATGCAAATGGTGCAAAGATGCAGACAATTGAAAACATTTTAAAACTTCGGCAAAAAAATCTCACCCTGAGACTGTATCAACTACATAAACAGGGAGAGGGGTCTGAAGGAAAATAACAGAATTAACTTGACTGTCACAAACACACTCCACCCACGGCTGAAGTAAGTTTGACGTTGTTTGCTAGCTACATTTAACAACTGTACAGTCAGTAGGCCTACACTGAATGAACAAGGATTGCCAAAACACAATTAGAAGACACATTTGGGGATAATAACACAAGGCAAAAATTAGCTTGAAGCTCAGTCTCAGTCTGAAAAAGAAAGCTTTTTAGGGTGATGTGTTCTTAGCCTCATTCTGGTGCTTAAAGATTTAATGGGCTCATTATTACCCCCTAAGGCCGGAGGGCATAAACACCCACTGGAACTTTTAGGTTTGTGAGAATCGCAGTTGTAGTGGGTGTTTCTTCCCCTAACGACCACAAGGGTCAACAATGAGCCCATTCCACACTCGAAAACAAACGTCGACAAGCGACACGAAGGTGAGATTTATACTTTCTCTGAAGTGTTTCCAAATAGTATTTTTCTGTTTTACAAGAGAAACGACTTCAAGGATGAAAAACTGGTTGGTTTGTCAAATGTAAATCCGTGGTGCTATTTATCGAGGTGGGAAAGTTAACCACAGCCGCTTCCCTGAGCTTTCCTATAGGAACACTGTAGGACTGTTTTCTACACAGCGGATGAAACAGTCCCAAATTGGGCTAGGCGCACCTCCATTGTTGTTTATAGAAAACCCTGCTTGCTTCAAGTTAATCTAATTTAAGTTAATTGAATTCTCAGAAATATGTTTTCTTGAAACCAGTGGACTATCTGCTGTTTTATAAGATCAAAAAGGTCTTGATGTAAGATTGCCAAGCGTGGTAATAAAAGAAATTCCACTGCCAAGCTTGTCCTTAATTACATTTACTTCAGTTTCTCCTTGCCTCTCTGTCTCTCATATCCTCCAGTCCCTGTCTTGCTTCATTCCTCTAGCCATCCTTATCTGTCCTATTTCTTTCTCTCTCCAACCTTTACTCCCTCCCGCTGTCCTTGTTATGACATTTAATCCTCCCACCAGCCCTCCTTCCCCCCTGACTTCTCTCCATCTATGTCAATAATCATCTCATCCCCGCACCCTGACTGAGTAGACATTTATCTCCCGTCAGACTCGATTCTCCTGTCCTCCCTGTCATTCCACTGTCCTCCTGATGTGCCCTAGATGTTCTGACTATATTCAGATTGAGCAAAAACACATTAAGCCAGGTGTCAAAACAAATCATGAAGGACTGACAGATGATCACAGACACGTGGTTGCAGTATCGCAAAGGCAAACATTAAAACAACCCACATCAGATCATGATGTTCTTAATTCAAGATCTGTGGGCTTCACTTGATAAAACAGAGGCACCCTGACCGACCAGTAGGTGTCAATAGTGCAGCACCAGTGACCAAAAACCTCTTGACCAAAATTGTGTTTGTTGGAATGTTTGACCAAACCTGTGGTACTTCTACTGGGAATCAAACCCCTTGGTGGGAACTTAACACTTAACTTAACCGCAGTGACCAACTTTTTATTTTGTACTCGCTCAATGACATATGTCGGCAACAGATTACCTATTAGTTAGCCTATTTGTTTTGGAACTTTGAGCTAACCCAGTGGTTCCCAAACCTTTTCTGAGATGTACCCCTTTGGAAACTGACATTATTTCCCACCTCCTCAACATGTAAATTGATTGCATTTTTATCAGCCTTTACCAATATTGGGCAAACGGGCAAGCAACAAAATGAGACAAGTAGACTTTTACACTGAACCTGAGAGAAAGATAGTCTTCCTCATATTTTGGTTTGATTGACATGTTGGCTTGATGAGCATCACCTGTTTATATTTTCTTCCCTGTCAAACGTCTGTCCATTTTGTACTTTATATATTGCTTTGCTTTATGGATAAATCTAGCTATTTCCCCCCTTTTTTTACAGCAGACATTTTAACTTGTCATAAGAGGAAAAGCACAGGTAGAACTAATAAATGGCTAGCGATGGTCCTGGCTCCACTCTTGCAGCAATTAATAATAGTAGTTACACCTGTGTTTGACAAGTCAAAATGTTTGCTATGAATTAGCAATGAGCTGACCCAATCCAAGCCAGTTGTGGCTAAATGATGGTCCTCTGTATTTTAGTAGTAGGTGTAAAAGGTTAGTGATATTCAAGCTTTTGATTCTAGGTCTATAGTTTTTAAGCAATCTAACATCTTTACACTAATGCTTTACTGCCATCACTAATGTGAATGAAGCATTCATCTCATACTGATTTTAAATCATTCCTTACCACAACTGTCATGAATACTGCAGAGAGGACAAGGATAGGACTACTGCATAGTGGGGTCATAGACTTACTATGAGAACTTGATAATATTCATAAAGATGGAGCCTATTCATTCCAATGAAAGGTGGGACAATTTGGCAGCTCTGCTTAACTGTATCCAACTTTCTTTATACATCCATGGTAGCAGTGCTTTAAATGGAATGAGACAATTCTGGATTAGTCTATTGGTTAGGGCTTGTCCATTCAGGTTCAGTGTAGGCAAGATGTTGTACTTACAGTACTGGAAATTACATGGAAATTACTTATAATCTATTTAAAGGACGTATTCAATGTCATAAAAGTATGGTTTAATAGCGCAGCAGTAACCTTTTGCATCCTACACAGAAGATCAATCATACTGTCAGGTTGTGTGTGCTTGTTGACTTGCCGTGTCTTCCATTACATTCCGTTACAAAACATAATTTTTTTAATATATGGATTTTTATTGATACATTTTCCAAGAGTTCTGGGACTAACACTATTTCCTTTTGCAGACAATATGTCTTGCTTTAGAAGAAACTGTCTTCACATTGAACAGAGGGTTAGGCTATTGTTTGCTAAACTTTTGAAGGCTGCAGGAACAGACTGGGTGTCTCAGCAGGTGTAAATAGGTGTTTATTCTCAGCCTGCCTAATTATTGTGACACTCTGCTGTTTGTCTTATAGCTGCTTCCAAGTTGCTCTGGCTGACAAATCCAATGTTTTTATCGCATTGGGTCACGCTGTGTGGAGAGATGTCTTGATCACCATTGTCTCCATTTGAGACAGCCTCTCTATCTTATCTGGCAGTATAAAGTTAGAGTGTTCCCACAACGTAGAAAAAACTCTCATACTCACTGGTTCAGATAGATATATGGCCAGATGCCACACCATGGCACATTTCTTGTACCATGTCAATGTCATTGCTAGTACCATGCCACAGTGCTTTAGTCAGGAGCATGGTATATAACTTTTCACTTGGCAAGTACCATGACAAAGCTGGAAATACTATTGTTTTCATCACAGTAACATGGTCCTTTTGATGCTTCTCCTGTTGTTTGTGTGTAGTTCTTCAAGGACTGATTAGTGAGGGTCATTAAGAATGATGCAGTGCACATGAGTTGGCTATAGGCCCAGGAAATTGAGGATGGCTTCTTTCTCTTCCTTGCTATTGTCTAACATGGTGCTTTGCTTTTGGCTATCTATTTACGGTGACTGAGACTGTCTTGTTGCTATTGGTTTCACCACACAGCCCAACACCTTACAATATACATCCAATGCCAACGTTCAGTGCCAAAGCAGGAAGAAGGGTGCCCTTTATGTAGTTCAGTTCAGTCAAACTCTGTGGTCCCTCCCTAACCATGACTTAATAGGCAAGATTCCAAGGTCTATTTCATATGTCAGCTGCTGTGCCAGGCATAACTAGCAGAACACTGGCTGACCATAGCCAAAGTTTGTGCCTCTCACACATGCTGTAGCTGCTGGTGCATTAGCAAGCGTGATAAACGCCGGTGGAGAGACAACATCGTACATGAATGAAATTGATTCCTCTTTAGTGGCAGTAAACACAACACATGAGCCCGCTGATAACTGATGACTATATTTTGTTCCCTCACTCTTCTGTTGCATTGTTAAATATGCTGGGAGAAAGGGTTCTAGCGTAATTTGAGGGTGTAGATACCTTTTAAGTTTGCCTCCCGTCACAGTTTACCATTTTATTAACTAACCGATTTAATTAACCAATTTTATTAACAGGGCACCGGGAGGTGGTGGGGGGGGGGGGTCTTCTGGCTTCCCAAGAAAACTACTTACGCGTTGATAGCAGCAAGGTCGAGATATTTGAGGTACCTATATAAGGTACCCTTGTCAGTTCTATCTTCTCTTGGGACCACTACATGGATGGTATGTTGACCGTTCAGAGCTCCTGTTATCTGAGCTTCATCATTCTCATTCTTCAGTTCTGCTTTTAAATTAGCTGATCATCATCAGCAGCCTCAGGTACATCTTCATTTCCAGAGCTACTATCATCAAACCCCTCCAATATCGAAGAAACTGCTGCTCTGCACTAAACCTGACACCCAGGTGCTGCACCATCATGTTACTGTGACAGGAAGCTAATATATACAAACTTTTTCATTCATTGTGTCTGTATTTATTCATAGTAACAGTGAGACAACAGTGACATCATGAGGCACAACAGGAAAACAACATTACCCGCTATCAATCCAACATACCATGAATAAAAAATGCAAAACTCTTACATACCTCTGGTCTTTTTTTTAGAGAAAAACACAATGCTTATATCACGTTTGACATTTTGACACCTGTTAAGGACAAATAGTTTTAGGAATGCCGGGAAGTTGAGTGCTTAATTGAATGAAATTAATGAATCAGACAAGGCGTAATATAGTCCCGGTTCGCTAAAGACCCGAAGGAATGCATTTAAGGGTCAATAAAATAAAATCAACTTTTCTACCATTTCTTAAATAGTCTTCCAGTTACCATCTGTCAAAGAGCCCCTTGTGTGAACTGAAAGGGTGGTGGATACTTATTAAGAGAAATGCATTGGCAGATTGGGGCATGACGCAGTTTTTATATAATTCACTGAGATGTTAAAAGTAACTTGTAATTACCCAACACTACTTATTTATTTGTATGGTGTGGGGGCTGTTTTTCCCAGCTGACTGAGTGGATGTTTTTATGACAAATTACAGAGTATTTTTATGGCTGCTCAGTGGCAGCATGTTTTTTTCCAGACCGCATGACTGGGCGACTTTACATGGCTGACTGATTTGTCTGCAGAGTGTCAGGATGGCATCAGGGATTCTGGTGGTCAGCCAGAGACAGGCCATACATGATAATGCAGTCTGCTGTTACCCTGCAAGGACACCGCACACACACACACACACACAGAGGGGAGAAGGCCTGTGGTTTTCCCTTGTAAGGGTGTCGTGAGCCAAACACTGAAAGCCTGCCAAACACCTACCTCCATCTCACACAGCCTGTCTCTCATTATATGTATCACTCTCCCACTCATACACAAACATTTTCTTATCCAGGCCAACACACACACTGCTAGGTAAAAATGCATTAACAGGTGAATTGTAAAACAGTCCAGGTCGGGTCTTCTCTCTGGATTACTCTTTTGAGCTGGTCCTCTCATAAACCCTGTTCACGTGGGACTAGTATTACCAGTAGTCATTCTGTGATTTGAATTAATGGCAGAGGTCGTCTGAGCTCTTAACCCTGTGTGAATCTGCCAGTTCTGTTGTTGGAGAAGTAAAAATCCCCACCATACCATACTATGTTTATTTCCTCTCCAGGGTTTGGAATTATGGAGACTACAATGGAAATTATTAATGAATGTTTTGGTATAATTCTGGGGACAGATTTAAAAGCCTCATAGAGCTACTCAGTTTTATTCAGAAATAAAGCTTTGAATTTGGTCAGTTACTGTGATTCAGTGTGACTGACTTTGTTTATCACGTGTCAAGAGTGTCAGATATGGGTAAATTCTTAAATCACACAAGGTGCTCAAGTAGTGCTTGGTTGTTCTCAGTTTGTCAGTTATGCAGTGAATAACTGATTGACTGAACATTGGCACACAGTGCCCCAGGCAGCATATGATAATGATGCCACATCCGTTACATCTACAGCCATGCTTATGGCTCTGTGAAGCTGTACGGTGACAATGTTGACATGCCGATGTTTAGCTGGTAATGCTTACCATGTTCATCAACTTAGTTTTGAGTTAATGAGCCAATTAGCAGTAAACATGACGATGAGAGTCTCGCTAGTTTTGCAGGTATTTGGTCACAATCCAAAGTATTGGACAAATTGAAATTTTGACCTAATGATGGTGTTGGATAAAAAGTCAAAAGGGATCAAGTGATTACAGTTAATTTTGTGGGGAACATGAATGTCTGTAACAAATTGCATGGCAATCATTCCAGTAGTTATCAAGATATTTTACTCGGGACTAAAGTTGTCAACCTGGTGGTGGCACGAGAGAAAAAGTCAGGGGATCACCAAAGTCAGTGTGGTACAGTGTCTCTTTCCCCTTTCCCCATCACCTGACTGCCCCACCCAACTACACACCTGTTCTCACTTCCCCCATCTGCTCTGCAGTTACCTGGACTTCCCCACCCACCTGCCTACCTGCATCTCATTCCCTCATCAGCCTCTCCACATATACCAGCCCAGAGCCTTTGTTCTTTTGTCGGTTCATCTTTGTTGTCATGTGCTTTGCTGTTTTGTTGCCTTCCTGCCTGGTGTTTTGTTTTTGAGCTTCTGACACCCTGCCTGCCTGCCTGCCATCTTTACCCTGGAAACAGCACAAAAGAAACTTGTAAGTTAGTAAAAGTAAAAACACATAGTTTGTCATTAAAACACTCTTAACACATGGACATAGGTTGCTGTGCACCAGAATTGAAAGCAGAAATGGAAGAAACCTCTGGAAGAGCAACAGAGAAGGGATGCCCCTCCCAGGATGGACAGACATGCAATAGATGTTGTGTGTCCGGAATAGACCAACATAGTAAAATGACAGTATGGACTGGATTGGATCCGGGAGGACACTGACCAACTTCAGGTGTTGCCAAACAGATAGGACCTGTGCCAGAGAAGCTCCTCTCCACCATGGACCCTGGAAGAGGACAAACTACACAAATACACTAGAGGCAAAACTCAAGCACACCATTCACACAGGTAGGAGAAAGGGACAGACACACACAAGGGAGAGAGAGACAAGAGGAGAGGCTGAATCTCCTGGAGGACGACGATCTTGATCTAAAACATCTGGAGAGAGGCACCAACAGCCAGAGGAGGGGGAGAAGTCCCAGGGCGGCCGATGGTCCAGCAGAGAGAAGCCTTAGTGAAAAGAGAGGACAAGGAGGAAAAACTAGGGAGAGAAGAGAGAGAGATTGTGGGACACAAAGGACTAGAGAGATGCAGTGGTTTTCAGAAAGTTTACAATAGTCTGGTTGGCAGAACCAGCATGGACTATAAGTACTAGGCTTAGTAGATTAATTAAGACTGAGACCGACCCTCCAGAAGGATAACAGGTACAAGGTAATCAAAAATAAGCAGCTAACTGAAAGTTAAGGCAAAAAGATGAGTTTTAAGTTTGGATTTAAAGGCAGAGTCGCACTGTCAGTTTACAATTTTGTAAGTCATCAGAAGCACCTTAAAGTCTGATCTGACATGGCTAAGGAGTCAATGAAGGGAAGCTAAAGCTATTGGTTTGATATGATAAAATGCTGTAGTTTTAAATAGGTTTGTAGCTGTAGCATACTGAACCATTTGAAGCCTTTTAGTACTAGCAGGCCTGACAACAAAACATTACAATAATCAAGTGTGGATGGAAAAAAGGCATGGGATCTTTGCATCGACAAAGGAGAGCCATAATTTTACCTGTGTTGCATAGGTGGATAAAGGCTGTCTTGGTGATTTCTGTGCTGATCAAAGAGAAGAGCATGATCAGATACTTTATTGTAGCCAAGGGGAAATTTGGCATGGGCAATACTGCTACTCACAGCTGCAATCAACTTAAATACCTATGTACCTATCAAAGGTATTCAGTCTCACCTTTTCACATGATATCATAGATAACATGCCCTTTGAGTGGGCAAACTCACTTGTGGCTGAATGTGTAAAGCTTAAAATCTGAACTGCCACTGTAATCAACAGTAAGATGTAACAGTTTTAGTCAGTTTGTGGACATTGTGTGCTTTTCTGAGCTGTGCAATATCTTAAAATTATCACTAATTTTCACTAATCAGCTAAGCTTTTTTTTTTTATAATTAAAGATTAGATAATTGTTAGTAAATGTCATAATTCATGACATTAAATCCTGTCTAAAATCGTACTTGTTTAAAAGGCCACTTTACTGAATGATCTGTATTGTTTTTATGTTGGCATCAATTATTTCTCATAATTTTACTTTAATTTTGCTGTTTTGTTTTATATTTTCTATCTTGTACTTTTGTTTTCTCGCTAGTCATCATCATATTATTGTAACTTCTTAAAAAATGCTATAGAAAATATAACATGTTGTATTTAAACCTGCCTAAAGCTATTGACCATTAATTATGAAAATGTCTTTCTATTTCGCTACTCCTTAGTTTACATTTGGATTGTGGTTTCTAAATTCAGCATTTAAGTTTCCTACTCGTTGGAGCACCGAGTCGTAAGGCCCAAACTGTTCTAATACTACTGTTTTCAGCAAACACGTTAACAAAATCCTTGAGAGTAATAGAGCCGTAGCTGTTCTTAGCTTAGTCTTAAAACTCCCATATTGTACCTTAGGATGAGGGTGATCACCTGATTGTTCATGAGGTCAAATTTTAAATTTGTCCAATACTTTGGTTTAATGACATTCCTGTAAGCCTCAGCTGTACTTTGTGTTTAGTGCTAATTAATAAATGTTAGCATGCTAACACGCTAAATTAAGATGGTGAACATGTTAAACATTACCTGCTAAACATAAACATGTTGGTATTGTCACTGTGAGCATGTTGGCATGCTGACGACAGCATTTAGCTCAAACACAGCTTTATAGAACGGCTAGTGCGGTTATAGAATCTTAGTGTGGTTGAGAAAAAAACAACTTTCAATCCAAAACTTACAGACCTCAAAACTGTCGCAATTTAATTGGACCTGAACTGGAATTGAGGCAACTGGAAACTCTGCACCCAAGACCCAGCTAAGGTTGGAGTGGGTTCTCAGGTTTTCAGGGTGACTGAGTTGTGTGGGTTTTTTTTTTACCCCAAAACATTATTTTGCTTGCCTGTAGACTTGAATTGGTCTACATTTATTCATGCATGGCTACTTGAATAAATGAAGGATGCTGCTCCTGTGAATAATTATAGTAAGTAAGTACTTCCTAATCTGATGTAGTAATTCAGAAAGAACATAATGTAATGTCATGGCACTGCACCACTATGGAGCCATATGTTACACCCACATTCTTGGAACATTTTAAAGTACAGTACATATGTTGAACACATTGGAAAGTGTCATCATTACTTATTTTATACTCACGTGTTTAACTGATCTTACTTTCATTGTGCCCAGTGACTTGGGCATGCTGAAAAATAGGCAGAAAATAGGCCTGAAGCTGCTAAATGTGCGTAGGAGGGAGAAAATTAAGATGAAACCCACTGAGCTGTGGAGTAATGCAGATTAATCTTTACCAACTGACTGCATCTTGAAGTTTCAATGCGGGTGTTAGAAATGTTGATTATGGAGTCTGGAGTTTGACTGTGTGTTCTTGTTATGATATATGTGTGTGACAGGTAGTTTGAGTTTTAGACCTTTGGAGTTTGGGATGTTCCTCACGTAAACCAAGCTGCTTGAGGATTGTTACCAAGATAATATTAGAACTGATATGACATTTAGATTATGTAAGGGTTAAGGCTATGGCAAATAATTAGTGTGCACATGATTATACTATCAATGTTTTGAAATCTCTGTGTGCTGCAGCTATCAATCATCATCCCATTTATGATCTTCCCCATTTCTAATCATTTCTTGTCGGGATCAAAATCCCAGACTATAAATATGTATGGACGATTTTCCCTCTAGATGTTGGCTGATAAGACTGGACTTGCAAAGCAGAGATTAAATCCAGATGCCAAATTACTTTTAGTGATTACCACATCACTGCTGAAAATGGCCCATCATCATCAATACGCTGATTAATGCTAAGATAAACACATAGCAAATTAAAAGTAACTGGTTCCATTTCAAAATCTATTAAATCTTTGCTGAGGTGCTGGAGGCATCAATGAGTCCAAACTGATAGAAGAGATTTCTGCACACTTAGATCCATGCAGTGTTTCAAATCTATAAAATAAAAGATCACTATCAAGATGTATGGCAGAAGAAAGTCCATATGATGGCCTATATATCTTATTTGTAGTGTAGGGTTTCTTTGTGTTCGCTGTCGTTAAAAGTACCTAAGTACAGCTTTGAGGTACTTTTTTAAAGATGCATTTTTTGCCTTTATCCGACAGTGACAGAGAGAGAGAGAGACAGGAAAGGCTGGAGAGAGAGAGAGAGAGAGAGAGAGAGAGAGAGAGAGAGAGGGATGACATGCAGCAGAGAGCTGGAATCGAACCAGGCTGTTGTGGTAAGGACTCAGCCTTAAAGAGGTACTGCACACTTAAACGTGTTTTTTGAGCTGTAAACTAAATGATATGACTGTACTGTGTAATACATCCAAAATATTTAAAAGCAGCCAAGTGTCCTCAGTTTCAAGAGTTAGTCAGTTGCATTTCCATAATTAAGAGTGTTTGTTTTGCACCTGGCATTCCCTCAGAGCTCTGACTGAACTTGTGGTGATCATTAAGAAGCTCTGGGAGCTCTGAGTAACTGGATCACTTCCACATGACAGAACAGAGTATACAGGTCTTTATTTTCCTGCTTTCCTCCAGAACATGAGAACATGATTAAGTGTAGATACCATTTATTAGTTCTTGAAACATAGAATCAACTCATAAAGGGTAGTTGTGATATTATGACGTGCTGAGGGCAACCCTGCTAGCATGTTTTCTTTTTTTAAGCACTATGTTAGTTGCTTGTGAACATATTTGTTGGAGCTATTCATGGTTTTGTAATATTTAACATTTAAACATTCATTTATTTATTTCGTTGCTGTTTTGTTTGAAGAATATGGCTGAAGTAGTTTGATTATAATTTTAGCAGCCTATCATTATTTTAGTTAATTTAAGTATTTATTAAGGCTTTTGTTTTGTAGGTACAGAGCAACTTGGGCACTGGAGGTGAATCTACATATATGGGTATGCAGGTATAGGACCGGCAGGCACCAGGAAGGGTTCATGGTTTTTTACCAGGGCAAGAGAGGCTGCAGACGCTATTGTTCTTTGTTCGTTTGTTTGTTTGCTTGCAAAAATGGTTAAATAAACCACACGAAACGTGATTCTTGCCTGGACAATGGACTTCTTTTCCCTGCGTAAGATTCGTTCCTTAGGTGCCTCAGTGACCATTTGATTTGATTTGAGTTTTGTTTTGTTTTGTATTTTGTTTTTTGGTTCGAGGACAAATCGCCACTACAATATTGTATCTGTCATTTTGCAGCATTTAGCTGCACTTTCCTCCAGGGCTTTTCTCCTTGTAATGCGCTCCCTCTCAGCTCCACCTTTTCTCTTTCTCGCGTTCTCTCTTTCTCCTGCGCTGTCCATTTTTCCCCCACACTGCTCGGCCACGCTTGCTCCACACACTGGACTTGATGTGTACGTGAGTGCAACCAATCGCGTGTGATGACAGGCAGAGATCATACCATCAGGTTAAAAGCAGGAGGGTGGGCTGACAGTCTACAGTTCTGAGTGACTGTAGCTGCCCCGTGTTTTCACTTTGATTTACCCATTTCATTTTGTATTTTTAACAATGGTCTGACACTCCGAGCCAATCAGCTGGCCAGGCCACCGGGAATTCTCCCGGCTGCTACTTTATACTTATACTATACAATTCAGAGGGACATATTGTACTTTTTATTCCACTACATTTATGTGACAGTTATAGTTACTAGTTAACTTTCAAATTAAGATTTTACATTAAAAAAAACAATGTAAAGTTTATAAAATAGATTGTCCAAGATGAAGCCAGTGGTTGCTAACCTTTGTGGCTTGTGACCTCTTAAAAAAACTGTGTCTGGTTGTGGTCTCTTGTCATGTTTCAGATGTCTATAAGTTGCTAGTTCCACCAAAGAGACATTTCCACTCTAAACTTTTCAGATGGTTTTATTTAAATAACTGTTCAAATCAAATCATCCAATATTTACAAGCAAAGACTAGAGAAAAAGTCCAAAAAAATAATACAGATTTGTATATAGCAAACATTTGTGTTTTCTTCTTTCCTCTAATTATCTCATGGCCCCTCAGATTTATATTGTGACTGTGTAGGTTGGGACTACTGGACCTTGACCATTTTCTATAATAGGGCCCCAACAACACATTTTTGCCCCAGGTTCCCCTAACAGCATAATCCAGCCATGTGAGGTGGCCCCTGTTGATATTTGAGTTGTGGACTTTTATTTTAAGAAAGAAAGTAAGACAGGTGGAGTACACAGAACCTTGTTCTACTAACTTTATTCACGATTAATGTGAGAATATGCAGTACTAACAAACCTGTCCTTACATACTGAAAACATAAAATGTATTTTCTTCTCCACACAAATTATTCATACATTGACAAATCAGTCACAACATAAAAAGGATAGAAAGGATAAAGAAACAAACAAGCAAACAGAGGAGAACAATAACCATTCCATCACGAAGACAACAAAGAGGGATAGGGTAAACAGGAGAAAAAGCTGGTTATTTCAGATATACTGTAGAGTGTAAGAATGAGATTTATGAGAGATACATATTGTGGCACAAGACTTACAGTTTGGAGGACTGTGTTGTAGGGCTGACAGTATGAGGTAGGAGGTACAAGGAAGGAGGAATCAGCTCTCAAGGTAGTTCAAGAATGGCGACCAAGAGTCTATTTTAAGTTGATCTTGCATGGTAGCTCTTAATTTTTCAATTATGGAATGTTCTGTTAGTAAGTTAATGATTGATTGAAATTTTCATTCAGTCTTATTTGCAATGGTTAAGACTACTAGCAAAAAAGGGTTTGAGTTGTGCTGGAATGTGTGGGTGCTTTCCATTCTGTTACTTGTGCTTCCTCGTCCGTCCTCGCTCCTCCGTCCTCCGGCGCGTGACAGCTACATTCCTATACAGCCGCACTGTCACGATTATTCTTAATCTTATAATATCAGGCTGAGTCTGAAAAGGACGTCAGACATACTGTACCTGTGGTCTTTCACTAACTAATGAGGCTATAGATTTTGTTTAGGCTTCTAGCTGTTTTTATTGCTCCCTCAGGTCCATTCTGTTCTTTCAGTAATAAACAAATTTTAATTGCCTATTTGTGTCATATGTATCAGTGGCATTTATCTATATTAAGTGTTGGAGCAGCAGTCATCAGGCGCCAGGTGTTTTTCTTTTAAATTGTTAACTATTACTGAGTCATTTACTCCCAGTCACAGCAGGGAGTGATGATGATAACTTCCTCCTAGGGGAAGGCAGACTCAGAGCCTGCAGGTGGAGGTGGGGCTTGCTATATGCTATATGAACAGAAGCAATGTGGACGGCAGCACCAGCAAGTGACAGCAAAGCTTTCAACATGGCCCATGTGGGTAAAAATAATGGATAATGTTGAGTAATTCCAACCAACTTGTGTGCGTGCTGAATCTAATTCTAATTCCTTTATTTTAATGACAGTTCATTCATTTCATTGATGAGGGAGCTTCACTCACTCCCTCACCAATGAAAATATTCATTAGTTCAGCTTAACATTAGATTTTGGTTATATAAACGTATTTATGATCAAAATATTGGATCCAGTTATGTAGAAGAATACATTTGCTTTATTTTGTTCTTTTTTCTTTTATTGAAGTATGCAGTATGTTGCTTTGATTTCTTGTTTGCCATTTCCTGGTTGAGGACGGTAGCCTACACACAGTGTGCTATAAGCCAAAGGTTTGGATCAACAGAGTAATTAATCATTCACTCCCTCCTTTGCTAATGCAAGAATTAAGACAAATTTAACCAATCTATTATTTGCAAAAGCTTTATTTTTCACTTTATTTTTCGCTTTTAAGCGAATAATGGTCAAATTGAAAGAATGCTTGGTCATTTTCCAATCATCAGAAATAATCCAATTCAGAACCAATTTATGAGCTTTTTCAAGTCAAATAAAAATCAAGCCTCAATTTTCAAAACCATAAAGCTCATAACTAGGATGAAGAGGAATTTGCCTGCGCTTACCAAATGGAGAGGAGAGTGCAGACTGGACTCTCCAAGTAGGTAAATAATATTGAGTGGCACAGAGCAAACACTGGGCCACACATATGCATCTAAAGGCAGACTCTGTAAGGTGGATTTATATTTGCAGAGATACTAAAAGCCTCGTCATCTTTTTGTGTTTTTCTTCTTCTCGTGACAGATGATGCATTTACATGTGACATAAGAGAAAATAAATTAAAAAACCTCATAAAATATAAAAATGATGAGCTGTGTCTTACTGTAGCTCTTTTTTCTCTGCAGTTTACATGAACATTCTTTTGATTGAGGTCATTATAAATACATAATGTATGTTAAACTGGATGCAGTTGCACATCATTTCATGCTCTGGCTGTGAATGTTGTAGTGAAGTAGTGCCAGGAAGTTCGAGTGTTATATTGTGTCAGTATACCCGGGTCTGGATCGGTCTAAATATAATATGTCATTTGAGTTTTCAAGTATTTAGCAAGTATAAAGCAAGTTAGGCTTTATTATCTTCCAAAATATAGCTGTAGGCTACATAAAGCTGATAACTTATGAAATCAAGAACCGTTTTACTTAATTACTGCGATAATTGTGTTGATCTGCATGTGTATTATTTTTACAGTAAATAAACAAATCTACCAACTCATACGTATGTTGTATCACGACAGTAGCAGAAATAAGAAATGACATAGCGACGAAAGTATTTAAATCAAAATGCAAAGCAATTATTAACACTAACAGACACTAAAGGTTGTCTAACTAGCAACCAAACTGCAGCTGGAAGTCTCCACAAAGTACGCGGGCAGCAGGAATAGTATCCACAGGCTAACAGCTGACTCTGGTGCATGAACAAATCTGGTGAGGTCCGACACCCTCTAGCGGCCTCTTCGGAATCCTTCGTCGTGCGGGCTGCAGTTCGGCATGCACGGGAACTGTTGAGGGCAGCGAGTGAGCGAGAGCTGGAATCAGCAGCAGCTGAGTCAAGTCAGGTCTTCCAATTTGATCTCAGCAAACCTTTAATGGTGTCATTTTGCCAAAATGTAAACAAATATAGGCTATAAAAACAGGGCTCAAAGTTGTGAAGTAGTAGCTCACAGCCAATTAACTAATTTCATAAACATACATCCCCCAAAGCATTATTGGAACTGTAGTACCAAAACTTAGAGCAAGTGGTGGCTATAAATTGAACTATAAACAACTGTACAGTATACTTTACAGTATATAAACCATTACTTTTATGTTTATAATGCTTAAAATGAGCTTCATCTCATTTTTCAGTGCTATATGATCTTTAATCAGATCAGAAACATTAAACAAGTAAAAACGTTTCGATCCCAGGGTCTAGTTTTAGTTAGCGTTTCCCTAAATTTTATATTTTCAAAATGAGGTACGAGGTTTACATTTTACAGTAGCTACAATGACGCCCAAATGTATACACTATCACTGGTACACTAGTACACACTGTCATATACAAGACAGTACTGACATTTAAAATGGGGTTGTTGTTGTTAAATACGCAATAAACAACACTTTTTCAGAACTACAATTTGAGAGCACATTTTCTGGAATATACTCAGATGCTAGTTTGTATCATGCCAGAGATCACATATTGTAACACAGTGCATTTATACCATCATGTGCAGTTTATTTTTTATCTAGAATCTGCTATGTGATCTCAGTGATCTCCCTGCTGAGACCAAAAAGTTTGCTCAGTAAATTGAGATTTCGATACTGTATGTGATAACAAGGAGGATGGAAGGGCTGGAAAACTTGCCTAACATCCTTAGAGGCAAATGTAAACAAGTAAAATCTCTGATGGTTTCTCGGATCTACAGTCAACATATAGGGGATGCTAAAATTAGACTGAGGCAGATGTAGAAGCGCAGACTTAAACCAAGAGGAGAAACGGATTGATTCCCAGAGCTTCTGACCTATTTCAGAGTAAACATCAACTCTCCAATAGCTTCTGTGATCAACCCTCAACACATGGGAGGTGATAACAGTGCATATCCGGCGTGTTGTCAGATCTGACATCAGCATGGATCAGTATGGGAGATATTAAGTTGGATAATTACATAGTAATGTTCTCTCTAACTCAACACAGAGCAAGGCTCTTCAACTGTCACATTTAGCTCTTGAATTCCCACTGGAGCCAAAGAAGCTAAAAACGTGCTCTCAAGACACTTTAAGGCACTTTACATAGAAGTGTCTTTCTATTAGGGAGGCACACATAAGATACTTTTTTGCATAATAGTATTATGGGGCCCTCATGTAAATGATTAAAATTAAAACTAATTCTCACTTAAATGCCTTCACCAAAACACAGCTGGAAATATTCACTTGAATCCTTCATGTGGCCTACAAAGATATACCTCAAACACAAGAGCTCCTTTTCATGTTACAGGAATTTGTCAGCTCTGCACACAATTTTGATTGCTGTGGATATAATGGATGCAAAAACCAGCTAACCAGATGGAAACAAGCTCATCTACAATGGAATACAGTCTTCATGGTATAGGAACCCGACTGGAACTTCTAAATTTGATATTCAAACCAGACAATAGAGCCAAAGCTGTATTTAGTATTTATTATATTTAACATTGATGCTACTCAGCATGTTTTTTCAGATAAACATTTTTTTCATGTAATCTGTATTTTTATTTACAGTTAATATTCTCCTAAAAAGACGCTGGAATAATCAAAGATAAGGCAGTACAGGACAGAGCACTGTGTTGTAAAGATGCAACATTGTCATTTCTGTCAAGGAAACTAACACGTGATTTTAAGAAGGGTTAGTGTATAAACAGTACAAGAGGTTAGCTGACTAAAGCTGCTGTCCTCCCAAGATGGAGCAAGCTACAAGATTTTTTTAAAGATTTACAGTGAAATATTCCTCTAAGACTGATATTCTAGAAAACCTGTTGAATTATACTCTTGCACTATAAGCTGTGTCTCAGTTCAGGGGCTGCATCTTTCTAAGGTGCGGCCTTCATAAACCAGGGAGGCTGAACCGAGCGTTATTAAATGAGATGGTCTACGGAGGCTTTTCTTATTTGCGTCACCAGCGTCACAAAGCGCCGCTCCTGTTGCCTTGCAACCCTGACAGCTGCAGTTGAGGTTTGAGGTTTTTAAGGCTGCTTGTTTTTTTAACATTTATACTGCCAGCTGTTTGAGTGAGTTGAAACCCAATGCTTACATTTAAAAATGTAATCCTGCATGTAATCCTGCTCGGCCACTGTTGAAGGTACGTTTGTGAATGCCATACTCTCTTGAGTGCATTGAATCTTGGGATAGGTTGGGTCGTGAAGGATACAGCCATTGGATCCTTGGAATTCAGGAAAAGAAGGCCGCATTTCTCGGCCTCATTTGAAGGAGTCTTCGAAGTCTGCATTTGAAGACAGAATGCATCACATGTGGCATGACAAGGCTGTTCAATTTCGAAGAATGCGGCCCCTGTATTGAGACACAGCTTATAATCATCATAAGGTATACAAGAATGTTGGTGAAAAGAATTAGTGCCAACACCAGAAACCAAAGGCAGTCAGATATTCAAATGAATTCTCGTGACTGTAGTCAGTTTTTTTAATCAAGGAGAAGTAAGAATCTGAAATGAGATTGCTAAAAAAAACAACCATGATTTCTCTTGCGTATGCCACTTGTGCCCCAAATGAGTGCAGCTCAGTGCTAACATCATTTGTAAGCTAAGTGCATGCTGTATGGGGATACAAAGATTAGAGGAAGTCAGATATCAAAGCTTGCGTTCGTGAGAGGCTGCTGTGACTTTCCCACAGGTTTTGCTCCATTCAAACATAAACGATGAATGCATCCACTGAAGCGTGTTTGTATTGTGAGGAGCTATTGTTGCATTCCAGTGAGTCTCGTTTTCCATCTGAATAGGAACAGAAAATCCCTGATGGTTTCCAGAATCAGGATTTAACAAGTCTGACAGTTACGGAGAGATGATCCCCTGAATGTAAAACCACACCATCAAATGTGAATCCAGCTCTTCCTGAAAACCTAAAACTGAGACTCATTCTCTAGTTTTAGTTGATTGGCTGGTTTTATTTGTTCTATACCTGTAAAAATAAGATATTGTAAGAGACACGTAAATGTAACCATTTACTATTGTATTATAATTTTATTATTTACGCCATCAGCAGGTTGACATTTGTTTTGAATGAAAGGTTTCAACAACTATTGAATGTATTGTGATGGAATTTGGTTCACACATTACCCCTAAGAAGAAATTATAATTACTCTGGTGCCTTTGATCCTTAACTTTTCCTCTAGTCACCAGGTCAAAATTCCAATTTGTACGGTATTTTGGTTTATGATGAAATAGTTGCAAAACTAATATCCCCATCAGCCTCAGTCGTACTTTGTGCTTAGTGCTATGCTAATGCTAAACTAAGATGGTAATCATGGTAAACATTGTTAACGTCAGCTTAGCCTTTAGCATTGTCATTGTTAGCATGCCTATAGATTCTTAGTCTTGTTTTATTACAAACACATTTTCTTTGAATCTCACAAAAGCCCATTAAGGAGCCTTGTGGTCCTTGGACCCCACTTTACGAACAACTGTCAGCAGCAACAGGTACCATGGCACACAGAGGGAACACACATCAAGTATTTTTGTTGATTGAGGTACTCAACAGCTTTGGCTAAGAGACATGAGAAAAGATAACCTACAATATAAGTCATATCTAAGCAAAAAATGTATTCGTTTGTCAGTGCTTTCACATATGACTGTTCCAAAAGTGACTAACATAAGCGTTTTCTGATCTGCCAATTTTATGGCTAAAGCTGCACTATGATTTTTCTATGCTAACAACAGACCAGATGTAGATGTGTAATGTAAAAAATCAGTCACTTATAGTAACAAACCCACAAAGAATTATCACCAACTCTGCAGTTCCCTACAACTCTGAACTTGTTAGCAGCTTAGTTGGTGGAGCCCAAAAAGAGAGCCATATTAGACACGACTCCAAATGAATGCTTATGTTGCATTGTCTACTAAATGTGTAAATAGGCAACAGTCTATTTAACATATTTATTCAGTTTTATAAAGTGATAACATGTCAGTGTTGAGTTTAAAGCTTGTGGCCAAAAAATCAATTATTTCTCAGTTAAAATATGTTTAGGAAATAAGGGCCGGTTTCACAGACAGGGCTTAGATTAAGCCAGGAGCAGGCCAGTCGGCATTTCAGCGCATTTCCCACACGTACGCCTATTAGTTTGCATGTTTCTCCTCGTGTTTGCATGGGTTTCCTCCGGGTGCTGCACAGTGCACCTAAGGATGGCATCTCTTAGGATGGGTTAAATGCAGAGAATGAATTTCCCTATGGGGATCAATAAAGGATAACTTTACTTGTGTTTGGTGTGTTACGTCCCCTTGATAAAATAAGAACACAGGCAATTTTTAGCACACTCTGGTGGTAAATATTCATGCTCATCAATATATAACCCAGAGTATTTTATGGCTGGAGTGCACCAGAACCAAAACAAACCAAGCACCAACAAGCACAATGAAGACTGGACCACTAATCATTTTCATCCACATACTGTCCACGTGTATGTTGTACCTGGTTCCAGCCACTCCTTATCCCGTGCTTCTCCCACCAGACGTGGATGTGCACAGCAGGGCATTGCAGGAGAGCCGTGTTCATGGATGTACTAAACATGGTTCACCATGCTCTGCCACTTGGCCTCCATCACATCTGGATCTCCTTTAGGAGTGGAAGCTGCAGTCTAGTACAGGTGGTTCATAATGGCTGGCCTCCACAGCTTCAGGTCCTCACACTCCCTCTCCTTTGCAGCAGCATCCAAAATTTTCTCTAGACCAAGAACACGTAATTATAGCAACAGCCAACCTGAACAAAACCCTGCCATAAAATCTACCTTTAGGAAGCTTACAATGTTCAGTTTTTTTTTGACATTCGGTCTGAGATGAGTTGTACTGGACTACATCATAATGACAAGTGTTTCTAATATTTTACCCTCCCACATCATGCAATTGCTACATGTACAGTTAATGCTAGATATAAGAGTACATTTACACTACCTGATGAATGATGGAAAGGTTTGAGGTCGCACTAGGAGCCACAGTGAAGAAAAATGGTGGTTTATGAGCAAGTGGAGAGAAGGCCTCTTGCTCTGGGTGTACAAGCACTGCATCACCGGCTGTAGGTGCATCTGTCCCTTCATTACTTGCAGTATCTCCCAAAACCTATAACACCAATCTTACACCACATGAAAATAAATTACAAATATATTAGCTGTGCAAACAAAGTCACCAAGCTATGTAACTAGACTTTTTATGTCTTGTAAAACATAAAATACTGCATTAACTTTTCAAATTGTCATTTTCAGGAAAGGTTTAGAAAAAAATTTAACCTGGAAGTTGCTCTTTAAGTAAAGAATATCTGGTAACGTGAGCACTTATAAGATTTTTACCTTCTAAACTTCTTCCCGACATGACTGGGACTGCTCTAATAATTTCAAACCCGAGTGGGAGCTGCAAGTGTCTGGACCGAATGTCAATCAGTGGACTGGAGTAGACTGCATCAGAGACTAATGAATGGAAACTATGAGGCTGGAGTCACTTCCACATTTGAAGGTGGAAATGTATCCAGAACTAATGAGGCTTCGATGTGTATTTAATGTACAGATTAAGAAGCAATGGCACTTTCCGGTGAGATAGAAAGAGAATGTGTGCAAGAGACAGGCAGAGAGAGCTATCATGTCTATTGGCGAGGCATAGCTCCTGCTGAATTATCACCTTTATGACCCTGTAAAGCATGATGCACCATTATTTTCTAATCTTGTCTTTTGAGTATGTTCATCAGTGTAACTTCTTCTTATGTGTGTAATGAAACTAAATATTTAAATCAGTCAGGATTTCCAAAACTCCTGAAATGTGAGTCTGGTTTTTAGTTTCATACTGATGACATTGTAGGGTTTCTGGGTTATGAAATATTCTGCCATTTGGAGCTTCCAGTGTACAATTCTGCCTGTTTTAGCTTTCAAGGCATAATTGTGCACTGCCATATTTCTAATGTAGGACAGATGCTCATTTCACAGTGAGGCATTACAGTGCTGGCAACCTATCCAGCGTGACTTACAGTGAGGATAGAGGAAGCTATAATATCAGCTGGGAATTCCTGATGGTTTGGGGGTTTTGAGGGTAGAACCAGGCAATGCACCGAGGGAAAAGCCCTGCCAGGTTGAGGGCAGAAACGAACAGGGTTTTCTACTTTCACACCACGCTTGGTTACCATTTCTGTTGTTTACTTATTGATGTGGATTGATTTTTGCTGTGTTGTCTAGTGAAAGTAATGGGGGCTGAAGAGGAATTTGTACTGTTTGAGCATTAGAAAACAACATAACTTTTCACTGCTGAAATCAACTTTCCAAGCACTGAGGAGAGACGGTTGATTTTATCATTGACTGTGTGCACCTTAATGTGAATTAAATTTAAAGGTAATCAGATTGGAGGTAATGAAATCAAAGTTTAAAATAAGACTGATGTGGTCTTCATATAGGTCCATCACTAACATGAATATACACAAACAACAAACCACAGTACAACACACATGTAGCCATTCCAGTTCAAGTTAAATTGTGTGGCACAATTTCATTTGCATTGCATTTAAGTGCTTTACATGGAGATAAAACATTACAGCAAAAGAGTTACAGCTGTAAAAGTATGTGTGAGTGTGTGTGTGTTTTGTTTTGTTTTTTACTTGTTAACAAGGTGTAAACTGGCTCTACAACAGCATTATGTACAGCTAAAACAGCAGCATGCCCACCTTAAACAGCATTAAGCCCATCCAACAGCATTATGCACACCCAACAGCTGCATTTAGTCTCATTTCATCGCTTACACTTAAAGCTGAAGGAAATGACGAGAGTGGCAAGAGAGATCCTGTCATGCTGTGTAAATAAATGAGATGGACTCACCATTGGCTTAATGGAATGAATTATGTGAAAAGGGTTAGTGGTTAGTGCTCAGTACGTCACTCAGTCTGTCGCAGTGCCTTTGCAGATCAATATCTTCCATGTCACACAGCTAAGTCAGATCAAAAAGGAATCCAAACATGTTGTCCAGCTCCCACATTTGTGTCAGACAAGTGAGGAGAGCAGTGAGAGCTTGATCAACAATGACATTAAGTAGTCTGTAATATAGACTTGCTCTTGATTCTGGGGCACTCATCTAAGACCTTAACTCGGGATGGAATGACGGCATACATGTTTTTATCTTGTGACCTTTATTGTTACAAGACAGACAGGACATTTGCTTTGAAGTATGCTGTTCAGATCCCTACTTTATTAAAAGTAGTAATACCACACTGTAAGAACTTCTTCTTGTAATAGAGTATGTCTCTATTATAGGTAAAAATCCTGCATTGAAAATATTACTTAAGTAAAAGTACTTATTAGCAAAATGTAAAGTATCAAAATTAAAAGTACTGAATGCAGAAAAATGGCCTCTGTGAGTGTAATTATATTCTTTATTATATTATTGGAGTGTTATTACTGATGCATTAATGCGTGTAGCATATCAGTTTTGCAGTTGGTAAAGATGGAGTTAATTTGAACAATTTTATATGCTGATACTCATATGTTTTGTATCTTAAATCTTAATTTGTAAAATAACTATAGCTGTCAAATGTAGTGGAGTAAAAAGTACAATATTTTGCTCTGAATTGTGTAAGCATAAGTACAAAGTACCATTAAAATGAAAATATTCAAGTAAAGAACCTCACATTTGTACTTCAGTAGAGAACCTGATTAAATGTATTATTGCATGATAGAAAGACCAAAGAGAAAAGTATGAGTTTGGGCCTCCATGGTGCCACTCTACTGCTGAAATGAATTTGCTTGATGGGAATATATGATACTAATGTTAGCAGAACTGTGGAATGGCATGTCAGTCACAACACAATTTGGCACTAGCTTTCTCTTACTGAAGTCAGAAGGATGCTCATTAAGAAAAATGTAGTGTAGCTCTGAAGGCAGTCCCACCAGACTAAAACTGTCAGGACAATAACATGTTTGTAGTGGAATGCTCAATACTTCAAAAGTTCTTTTTTTAAGATGTAGTATGGATGTTTTCCATTTACAAGCCATTTAGTAATGAAATGAGAGGACCTAGAATTCAGTGACTGACACAGTTCTCAATTTTGCTATAAGTACTGTTGAATACTTTTACTATTACTACTATTGTTCTGCTAAAACTACTACTAAAAGGGAATAATAATAAGCACCCTCCTGAGGGTCTGTGGGCTTCTGAATGCTGATGTAATATCATATGCTAAATACTACAGCAGTTTGATAGTGATCCACCCAGCCCAACACAACTTTTCTGTCCAGACCATGGTGCTCCCACTCCCCTCTTTTGCCTGGGGTCCTGGCCAGAGGTGCTACTGACAGCTATGGACCTGCTTGCCTCTGCTTACATAGTGACTGAAGCTCATCTTTCTGTCGTCTTTCCTCAGAGACCCCCCTGAAACGGTTGATGTCACACATCTCGTTAACCACGTCTGTTAAGGTGTTCAGTGTGGGATTGACAAGTGCCAAAATGGAGATGATGGCAGCTTTCATTTCCCCAAGTTTCTGTAATCCCATTTGCTATTTGCTGTTCTATTTCGTATAGGCTTCGCCCTCTAAGGCTATCGCCAGTGGGTTTATCCCTCGCGCGCATGCGCAGCACTGAAAAACGACCCTGGCTCCCCTCTCCTCGGTGGGGGAGCTGGAGTTAGGCGATGCTCTGCGAGGATTGAAGCATGGCAGACGATGATCCACAGGCACCTGTGGCTGCAGCAGTCCGCCATTCCTGAGGCATCCAAAAAGGACCTGTTGGAGGCTCCCATCAGCCCGTATGGGCTGTTTGGACCTCACTTTCATTCAATGGTGAGCGCCATGAAGTCGGCATCTGAGGAGGTGGAGAACATCAGAAAGCACTTTGCCTGGGCCCAACCCGCTGCGCGCTCCCACCGTCCTCCCGGTCAATGGCGTGACCGCCGAGAACGGCGTGACCAGCGTCAGCGGCAGAGACGTCCTCCGACAGAGATGCGCCTCGTGCCCCTGCGCCGCCGCCGCCGCCTCCTCCTCCCCCGCCTCAGCCACAGCCGGCGAGACAGCCGGCGCCTCGGAGGGCCTTCAAGTCCCGTGTGGCCTGCTCCTGGACCAACCCTCCTCTGGAGCCTCCGAGGAAGCAGAGCAGGAGACAATGAGGGGTTGGGGGGTTGTGTGTGATGTTAATAATGTTACTGCTTGTGTGTATGATGTTCATGAAAGTTTTGAGATAAAACAAAAACATCATCCCCTAGAGAGCAATTTTCCTGACGATCAGTTTGCACCTGACTCTTCTGACTCAGCCGCAGCTGTCACACACACATCCCCCACACTGTGTGAGCCGGCCGCCTTTAATTCTTCGGTTAATAAGCGGCATGGACTCACGTCACCTAAGCAGCACGTTCCCTCTGCCACTCACTCAGAGGTTTCCCTTACACATGGCGTTTCTGCTGTGTTGCGCCACTATGAGCCCACGAGTGCTGTTGTTACGCCTCGTGTGGACAGCGTACACACATCCATGTCTGCGCCTGGCATCTCCTCTCCTCACTCATCAGTGTGTGAAAGCGAGAATGACGCGCAATGTCACGTTTATGAGCCCTCTCCTAAACGGCAGCTGTGCGATGCTGGGGTCTCCACATGTTACGCATCTCCTCCCCGGCTACGGCCGGTTGTGAGTTTGTGCGTAATGCAGTCTCTTGGGGCTTCCACTCAGCCCTTTCGGTCCGAGCCCCCCATGGGTTGCTCCGGAGAAAGACGCTCCGGCTCATGCAACGGCGGCGAGGACTCTCTCTTGGCTTGTCTCCATGACGAGCGCAGCGCAAGCAAATGTACGCCCGCTTTCAGAGCATTACTCAGAGTGGCAGCACGTATGTTTGCTGGACAGCTTGATGAGCAGGCTGATCGGCAGAGGTTACACACTGCAGTTCGCCGCTCCCCCCCCCCCCCGAGATTCAACGGGATACTGGAAACAGTCCTGTCATTCCAAGAACACTGCCCGCTCTCCAGTCGGAGCTGCAGGAACTCCTGTTGAAAAATGCGATTTCCAGGGTTCCTCAGGGGGAAGAGAATCAAGGGTTTTACTCCCGTTATTTTCTCGTTCCGAAAAAGACGGGGGGGATAAGGGCCCATTTTCGATTTGTCACTGTTCAACAAATCGATAATGTCCAGACCCTTTCACATGCTGACGATCAGACAGGTGCTGGAATGTGTTCGCCAAGGAGACTGGTTCACTTCCATAGACCTAAAGGACGCATATTTTCACATCTCCATCATCCCGAAACACAGGAAATTCCTGCGTTTTTCATTTCAGGGAACCCAATATCAGTACAACCATCTGCCGTTCGGTTACTCCCTGGCTCCACGCACTTTTTCCAAATGCGTGGAGACGGCTCTGGAGCCGTTACGCAGACGAGGGATGAGAGTGCTGTTTTATCTGGACGACCTGCTTGTGCTGGCTCGCTCCAGGGCGGAAGCTGCGTTACAGACGAAAACACTGGTAACGCATCTGTTGAGTCTAGGTTTCACAATAAACTGGAGGAAGAGCTCGCCTCTTCCCTCCCAGCTGATCGTTTATCTGGGAGTGGAGTTGAATTCGGCCAGCATGAGAGCGCGGCTCTCACATCAGAGAGTGGAGGCGTTGAGCGCTCTTCTCCGCCGCGTCACGCCGCACAATGTTGTGACGGCTCTCTCTGTCATGCAGCTACTGGGCATGATGTCTGCGGGTCACACAGTGGTTCCCCTGGGCATGGTTTTCATTCCTCCATCAGTGGGCCCCAATTTGGCTTACTGGAAGAATCCTCACATCCTGTCAGCGGGAGTGCCGCTGGGCAGGGCTGTGTCACACATCTCAGTGTTCACAGACGGGTCTCTTTCAGGATGGGGGAGGACGTGTCTGTCGCGGGTTGTGGGAGGACAGTGGCCGGCGCGCATGTCTCTCCACATAAACGCGCTGGAACTGCTCACGGTGTGGAAAGTGGTCCAACATTTAGCCCCGCTGCTGCGGAGGCAGCACGTGCTGATTCGACTAGAGAGGATGGGTCTCTCTCGTGAGGTTGTGCGTACTATTCAGAGCGCCAGGGCTGCGTTTACCAGAGCATCTTACACAGCCAAATGGACAGCTTTTCAGCGCTGGTGTGTGGGAAAGAGTCTGGATCCCATTGCGTGTCCCCTGCCTCACGTGCTGTCATTCCTTCAGCAGCTGGTGGATAGGAATTTGGCCTTCAGCACGGTTAAAATGTATGCGGCGGCCATCTCATCATGTCACGAGGGTTTCGGTGACAGATCGGTGTTTAGCCACCCTCTTTTGAAATGTTTCCTGAAGGGCGTGCAGAGACACAGGCCTGTGTCACGCTCTCTAGCCCCTCAGTGGGATTTGGCGCTGGTTCTACGCACTCTGGTTAAAGCCCCATTTGAACCTCTGGATCAGGTTCCGCTTAAGTTTCTGTTTGTCAAAACGGCTCTGCTTTTGGCTTTGACATCTGCGAAGAGGGTGAGTGATTTATCTGCTCTCTCTGTGGCTCCATCATGTCTCAGGATCCAAGGAGATGGCAGCTCAGCTATTTTGCGTCCTAACCCGGCTTTTACGCCGAAGTGCATCAATAGCTCATTCAGGTCGAGAGTGATAACGTTGGAAAGGTTTTTCCTTCCTCCTCACGGGTCTGAGGAGGAGGCCACGTCCCATCTCCTCTGCCCGGTGCGTGCGCTGTCCTGCTACGTTGCGCGCACGGCTGCATTGCGCTGTTCCCAGCGTCTGTTTGTGCACTACAGGGAGCAGTCTCAGGGACTTCCTCTGTCTGCACAGCGTCTGTCTCACTGGCTGTGTGAAACTGTTTCACAAGCGTATCTTTCCTCTGGAATGGACCCCCCGGAGAACATCAGGGCGCATTCCACGAGAGGAATTTCATCTTCCACGGCTCTGCATGGAGGTATGACAGTGGGAGACATTTGCACTGCAGCTTCTTGGTCTTCCCCCTGTTCCTTCATTCGTTTTTATCTGCGGGATGTTTCCCGTTTTTCCATGACGCACTCTGTACTGAGTGTTTTGTCAGAGTGATTGGTTCAGTGATTTGTCTGTGCGCTCTCCCCTCTTTCCTGTCGGCATGTGGGGAGCTGTTTTATAACCTACTCTGTTTTTTGCTGGACTGTTACAGTTCGTAACCTTCGTCCTCGCTTGTCACAGCAGTAGGCTTTATTCTATTGTTTCCAGCCTTCCTTCCCTCACGGTGAATGTCAGGTGTTCTGATGCGCTTGTGTCACGTGGGCGCCTGTGGTGAGGTTGTCTGCGTTGCGCCATTACGCATGGCGCAGCGCCATGGCTTGGAGTTTGTTCTCTGTTTATTGGATCAGGGTGTGTTATGCTTGTGGTACCGGACGGACCCAGTGAGGCATGGACTATATCCTGCTTCGTCCTTAACCCACTAGCGATAGCCTTAGAGGGCGAAGCCTATACGAAATAGAACGTTGGTTACGTATTATAACCCCAGATTCTATGAGTATAGGCGCAGTCTAAGATCTGGGCCTCACTGGCTACCTGGATAGCTGAAGAAAAGTTATTCTGGGAGCCGATTGTCCGGTCTCAGTCCAATTTGTACACAAGGTGAGACCGTTGATGAGGCCCATGCCGCAGGTGGGCGTGGACTTAAGTTTTTCAGTGCTGCGCATGCGCGCGAGGGATAAACCCACTAGCGATAGCCTTAGAGGGCTGCGCCTACACTCATAGAATCTGGGGTTACAATACGTAACCAATGTTTTTAGAGGCGGCTTTAATGCTACTTGCTTTGTTACTCACACATGGCGCCACTTTAGCTGATGAGCTCCCCCAAGTTGCTTCAGAGTGGGGGATTCAAGACAAATTCTGTGCAGTATGTATTAAAAAAAACTTTCCAAGAGCTGGCATATGGCAGACAAAAAACTTTCAGTACTTTTTGATGTCCAGCAGTCACTGGACATACACTGTCACAGCCTCGGTCGTGTCACAAGTTATTTTCCCTTGTGACATTTCGTCCCTCTCCCATGTCAGTCTCTCTCTCTCTTTCTGTGTGTGTGTGTGTGTGTGTGTGTGTGTGCATGGCTCCCCCCTGGCACTCTCCTGGATTACTACATTCACTCGCTCCTATCTGCACACCTACCAGCCATCAGTTCATCTACACAAGAGTATATCTGCTCGGGTCTTCCATCCACTCATCGCCAGATCGTTGTTTCACCTACAGTTGGTCCATCACTTCCCGGTCTCCCAGTCTCCCGGTCTCCCTGTCTCCCTGCCTGCCCTGCCTGCTCTGCTTGCTTGCCTGCTATGACCAGGACTGTTTCCTGCCTGCTGTGTCCACACCATCCTCAGTTAGTTATTTTTTTTGTTTTATTACTACACACAAAATAATCTTCATAATACATCCAAAATATTTAAAAGCAGTTTGTTTTGCACCTGGCATTTCCTCAGAGCTCTGACTGGACTTTAAGAAGCTCTGGTAGCTCTGAGTAACTGGATCACTTCCACATGACAGAACAGAGTATACAGGTCTTTATTTTCCTGCTTTTCTACAGAACATGAGAACATGATTAAGTGTTGATACCATTTATTAGTTCTTGAAACATAGAATCAACAGGGGAAGGGATATTATGACATGCTGAGGGTGGCCCTGCTAGCATGTTTTCTTATTTTAAACACTATGTCACTTGCTTGTGAACATATTGTATGTCATTTTGCAGCATTTAGCTGCACTTTCCTCCAGGGCTTTTCTACTTGAAATGCACTCCCTCTCACCTACACCTTTTCTCTCGTTCTCTCTTTCTCCTGCGCTGTCCATTTTTTTCTCCACACTGCTCGGCCACGCTCGCTCCACGCACTGACTGAACGTTGTGTTGATGTGTATGCGGGGGGGCTGACGGTCTACAGTTCTGAGTGACTGTAGCTGCCCCATTTTATTTGACTTTGATTTACCCATTTCATTTTGTATTTTTAACAATGGTCTGAGTAAATGTGCCAATAAAATCTAAAAAAACCTCTCAGTGAATTGGCAGCCATGATGATGATAATGTGGTGAAGAGAATATTAATTTTGCATTAAATCTACCTTATATATGATGATATCTTTAAAGTCTAACTTCATTCAAAATAAGGCATTATGATTCTAATTCTTAAGTCAAGCAAGTATGTGTTCTTTTCCTTGCAGAGAGAGGCAGACTAGCTGTACATGACACGTACGACAGGTCTGTACCACCCGTGAATTTTGTTCGTTACTATAGTTAATTGTACAAAGCAATTTTAAGTCCTCTGGAATTACAATACCTGGGGCATTAACTGGCCCATCAGTCCATGTAATTTATGTGACATTTCATAATGTGCACCTTTCAGAACACCAAAGCTAAGAATCCAAAATTTCTAATCATTTGGTTTCAGAACAAAATACTTGGAAAACGGTTCCAAACTTGTGACAAGAGATATGACACAGCTGTTATCTTCATCTTACTGCAGAGTACAGTGAGATGCATCAGCGTCTTTGCTCTGTAATGACTCCTTCCCCTGTTACAGTGATGATTGCTTTCCTCTCTGCTGCTACACCTTTGCACTAATGGCACCTTTAATGGACAGTTGATGAGCTAATGAGCGATATGATGTGAGACAATTATCTTGCCCCTTTTTGCCCAGTAATGGCCAATCCTAATGGAGATTTAATGGGCTAAAGATGTGGATGTTAACTCCATGTCTTTCTTTGACAACGTCTAACATACTACATCTTTAAACTAGAAATCTGTTTCTGTGTTAATGTATTGCAAATGTTATTCACTTTTGAACTGCACTCAGCATAATTTTGAAGTTGAGAATTCTGATTGTTCTCATGTGTGGCAAAAAGTGACTCAAGGTCTAAATCAAATCGAATGACATTGATGATGGCTTTCATTGCATTTCATTGCATAATGACAGCATTTAACTTGCTATATTTACTATGAGTCATTATGAGACAGCCCTCTGGCTCTGCCACGGTTTGTAGTCTGTGTCCTTCTCTTGTTCTGTGTGTGCGTGCTTCCCTTAGGTATTGGTAGGTGAGTATGGTTAGAGCCAGTGTGTGAAATACTCTATGACAGTCGGGGGTTCTCGTGGCATGCGCCAAAAAAAAAAAAAAAAAAAAATATATATATAAATAGACAGATAAATAGAGTATACACACACACACATAGATAGAGTATACACACATACACACACATCAGCCACACACAATTTTTCATTCTAGTGAAAAAAATAAGAAATGTTATTAAAAACGTTCTCACAAGGTGACCTGCTCCGACTACAGGCAAAAAATGTCGGGGTGCACAACGAGGAACTAAATAAATGTTAAAAAATAAATAGATAAATAATTAAAAACAGGCGTTTTCAGTAAAGGACTGTTTAAAAACTTCTTCTTTTGGATAAGTAAGGACATAAGACATAAATCTGGTTTTTGAAATATGGAGAAGAGGAGCAGAATCGCCGAGTCAGAATGTATTATTGCGCCGCAGAATTACAACCGGCACCGGTAACCAGAATTACAACCGGCACCGGTAGCCAGAATTACAACCGGCACCGGTAACCGGTAACCAGAATTACAACCGGCACCGGTAACCAGAATTACAACCGGCACCAGTAACCACTGGTTTAGTGATGCTGGCTACATCAGCTGCCTGTTTACTGTCATCAGTCACATTTTCTGTTACTTCTTACCTTTCCATATTTAAACATGAAAATACATTTTACAGTACAGATAAATAGTAAATAATTAGCTTGATTTGGAGGCCCCCTCAAAAATTGATTTTGCCTTCTTCGGGGGTTCCGAGTTGTTAATTGGGGGTCTGAGACCCCCCGAGACGCCTCACTGGTTAGAGCTGGGTGAGCCCATGGATGCATTAAAAGAAAATTCCAGCATATTTCAACCTGGCACATTTCCTAAAATTGTGACTGTGTATTGGGGCGAGCTGCACAAGCCTTCTACACTTCTTCTACACACGACTTTTACATGAATCATTTCAAACACCTGTCTCTGAGTCTGACCCAAAGCAAAGAAAGTAGCCCCTTGGTTTGTTTACATGTGTGAGGCTGACTTTCATTGCAGTTAGACTGTCTTCAAAGGAACAGGAAACTAACATGCAAGTTGACCTGGATGTAGATCCCTCTCCAGTTTGCCATCATGGCCGTTCCAGGTGGCTACTTTCAGTGTTTACTTTTGTGTGTTTACGAATCCTCGTTTTCCCTGAATCTCTACAATGGAGGTGGTGAGTGCAAAGTTAGCATGACCCATAGAGCCATAATGGCCACATTTATGGGAAATGCGCTAGGTTGAAATATACCAGAATTTACCTTTTGGAGAACTAGTAACTACTTGTAAGATGGTGCCCCATTCATTCCAATGATAGTTGCTCACTTGGTGCATATAGCAAAAAATATCCTCAGGTGTCCTCGTCTTTAGGCCCAGAGCATTCACATGAGGGGCAATCCACATTGGCAGGATTTTGTTAAGCGTTCAGTGAGCATTTTTGACCTACGTCACTCGTTCGACTAATGAAATAGATCTTCTATATTAGCAGATGTAACCCTCCACTTTATTTATGCTCCAAGTCTTTGTCTTTTCCCATCTGTCATGCTTAGTGAAGTGTAATATCCACAGAGAGTCACACAAATCTCCTGCTGTCTATATGTTTAATTAATCAAGACCCCCACTTTTTCTATGACCTTTCCAGTTTTATTATGAGCATATCAGAGCAATGGTGGGCAGGGGACATAAAATAAATGAATCAATAAATAAAAACAATGCTGTTTTCTCCTTTATATTCTTCATGTAGCCTACCTGATGATTTTAGTCAATTGATTAAGACGGATAGACGCTACTTTTATTCATCTCAAAGGGAAATTTCAGATGTTCTGATATTAGTCAGCATGGTGAAGACAGATTATCTCGCTGCTATCATTTCAGCACTTCAGGAGCTGTAGTACTGACAGGATAGCTGGTTCAAAAGACATTGATGCTGTAATGGAAGTCTGTAATGGTGTGGATTGAATAGATGTATGCTTTAGTAGCACTTACACACACCACTGCCTGGTGTGATTTCAGGGTTAGAGTCCTGTGGCTGAGCCAGCTGACTTCCTGCTGACTTGCCACACACAAAATTCAAATAATGAGTCTTAATATATTTTGCAATGGTACAAACTATAATAATACAGCAGGTATCAAAGTGTTTGTGATGCTCAGAATTATTATTATTTTTTTTTATTCAATTCAATTCAGTTTTATTTATATATTTTACAGTTGTGTGTTGTGGTATAGTGTCCAATGACCTGCATTTTCAGACTGTGGTCACCATGTCAAAATCAATGCACAGCCCAGCACTGTTGCTGGGGCTTTGGTGCTCCGGACCAGTTACCCCTTAATGCATTCAGCCATCTCCGGTCGTCACTCTGTTATTATTCTGGCTCTTCCTCTGTGCACCATTAATGTGTTTTGTTTAGTTTTGTTTTTTTTGTTTGTTTTTTTTTTTTTTTTTAATTATCTTTATTTTACACCTTGCTATACAACATTTTTCACAAATCCACTAACAGACACAACTGACCTTACTGACTAGCTAAACTAATTGTTCCTGCAATGGGAAGCACACTGATTAGGAATGTATTTCTTGCTTTACTGTCTGCACTTAAGTATGATAAACAAAATATTATGTTTGTAATCATTTTAGGCCTTTGGAATATCCTTGACTCACAGCTCAACTGATTTTAATTAGGAACATTTTGCTGAAGAAAGTCATGGTGTACATCATTAGAATTCAGTTTAATAAACCTGTATGTGAGCACAGCCTTTGCACATTTGAAAGGACACAGAACACGTGTGTGTAAGGGACCACAGTGATTATTTGGCCCTGTGATGATGACTATAAGCCAAAGAGCTGTTAGAACCTTGTACTGACTTGACTCTTGGACAGATTAGGTTGACTACATTGAAAGTGAACAGATTACATGAAAGTGCAATTTGCAAATGAAATCAGGTTAATCGACTGCATCAAAAGAAGAGTTTGCCTTTGTCAACAGAAAGCATTTCAGTCCATCAGTGCCCAAATATTCTCACAGACAGCAGTGTGAAGCAGGCTACAGGCTGATTCACTGTGTGATGTTTGGCTTCTCAGTGAGATAATTAACTTTGCAGTACTGTGTGTTGTGATCCTTACCCATGTCTCTCTGCCCATATGGCTCCCTGTTTACTATTTGATAAAGTCGACTGTGAGGTAGCAGCGGCCGTCCCTTGAGGCCTCTAACCCTGTCCACCCACAGAAGACACACTACAACCATAGACACATGGGAGAGGATGTTCAGGGTGGAGGACACCACTGAGATGCTTTAAGTACAATAGTGAGGGGGAAGACTATTTTATAACTCAACAAAGGGGTGTACCATTATACGTAAATGTGCCACACAACATCAGTTACTATCACATACTCGCCCTCTATATGAGGCTTGATGACCCCAAACTTCATACTGTACCAGTGCTTCAAGTTAATTCTATACAACAGTAGAGTAGTCCACTTGTTTAATATGAAAACCTGAAACACAACCTGAACATCATCACAACATTAAAGCAAGATTATGGAACTTGCTGAACAGGGGCCACTGTGACTAGAAGCGACAATTACAGGATAATGGTAAATGCTAAAATGTAAAAATTACACTCGCACGAGACGAGAAGAGTCATCAAGTCAGCAAACTGACTCAGCAATATCTACCTAAAGTTTGCTAGCATTAGCTAACGTTAGCCATTAAACTACTGGTCATACCAGACCCAATCAGGCCTACAGCAGCAAAACCACTGAGTGTAGTGAACTGAGCAAGGGTGTGTTTTATTGCTGATGAATTCAACTTTTCATTCGTAAGCGGAAGAATGTGTTATTTCTTCTTTTAAAAGTTATAGTCTCACATTAAAGGTACCCTGTGGAGTTTTCTTGGAAACAGTCAGAAGACTAACAAATTAACAATTAAATGCACATGTTTTTGTCTCCTTTATCTTCTCCTTAGCCTTTTGCTGTTTCATTGCTACATTAAATTCTCTTGGAGCAGTGCCACTACCAACTGTTAACCCCACCAAACCCTCCCACCAATTTTTGAGGTAAATCCCAGTTTAATTTGCCAGCACATCAGGCGATTTAATGTGCAGGCCTAGCTAGCAACTGATGAGTAACTCTCCTCTGCATCTTGTTTCAGCTGTTCGTCTTATTTCTCAGGTTTTATGGCTTGCATGCACTCCACTTACCTGCATGCTTGTCCTTGTGCGAGTGCTTGTAGAGTGATTGTACAAACCATTGCTTCGTAGTGCCACCAGTCCTTAAAAACTCCACAGGGTTTCTTTTAAAGTCCTGATGCAGGACAAACACAGTACTGAGTGTGCATGAGCTACCCATAACTCAGGAACGGGTGTGGCCATAACACACACAGAGCAACTTCTAGTGGGAATCATTGTTAATATTAGCAAGCTAGGCTAACTAGCTTCCAATTTCCAAGTGGAATACAATCTTAATGGGTTCCTACCAAATACTAAATGCTGTATGAAGACAGGAATCACTAATGGTTGCTAACTCACACTATTAGGACTCATTGAAGAAGAGGGTGAAAGGCCTTGTATCAACATTTATAGACTGTACAGTATGACGTTCTCCAGCCAGCAGCGCACCGTGGAAGCTGACAGCCTAGCAATGTCGGCTCTCAGATGTCACTCAACCGATTCCCTGGGAAACGCCCGCTCAAATGGAAAAATATGTACACTGTAGTATCAGTTTAGGTAATATTTCCTTGCACAAAAGGTGACGACAGTTATTTCAGTTTAACTCAACTCAAATTATTTCTGCAGCACAGCAACCATGAGTGCCTGACTGTACTGTGTGTGAGTGTGTGGCACACTGGCAGTAAGAGGAGCGTCAGAGATGCTAGGAGTATGCAGCCAATCTCTTGTTTCTCCCACCTTGGTACCCAATTTGGCATTTGACAACAAATAAAATGACATAAATTGATACAATATGTTCTTGAATCAAAAAGCAACATGTCAAGGTGAAACCTGGAGCAAGTTGGTTTAGTGTGCACTAACAGCACTATACAGAGTATTACCTGATTCTTAGGCAGCTCTCGTATCTACAGCTGCATGTGTCACCTTGGTGCAGTGACCTGACGCCTCAGTAATAAGCAGTGCTCTTCCTAGTCGCAAGAGGCACAGCAAGGGGAGAGAGCTGAGACACTCCTTTACCCCCAGCAGTGGCCTTGATATGGTCTTCACATGCACTGATGGGATCCCTGTTGAATAGGAATATAATGTCTTTCCTGGAGTCCATCCCAGTAATCTGTTTCACATTCTGTTAAAACTCATCCAAACAGGGAAAATCATATTCATAAGTACATCAATTATTGCTCATTTAACAATTATTATATTCAACATGTATGTGTACTGTATGTATAATATGATTATGATATAATATTGTGATAACCACACAGTTTTAAATGTGAGGCCAAGGCCCTTAGGTCCAAGGCCACCAGGACTGACCAAATTTGTTATGAATGTTATTAGAAGTCTCAAATGTCAGCACATACATTATATTTAAAGCACTGCTTTTCCTTTTTGCTACAGAAGCAAAAGTGGAATGACTCAAACTTTCTGACTTCAGTTCTGCCTAATAGCAGTAGTGCTGCTCCGGTTTATGTGATTCAAAAGTGATGAGTTTCAGGATCTCTGCTTAATAAGAATGGTTCTTCTAACTCACTGAAGGGGTACAACATTGTCTTCAGCGACGCTCTCTCATCCCCAGCCCTCTGCATTGCTCTCTCTCTGTCCCTGTCTACAGCTCTGCTCACTTCTCCCAGGCCATGCACCAGATGCCCTCAGACTTTCCCCTAAAAAGGTAAAAAAAAAAAAAAAGCATTTAAGACTTTAAGCTTCAGTCACCAAAAGCCAATTATTGTCTTTATCAACTCAGGGCCCATCTGAGTTATGACAGCTGGACACTGGTAACAGAAATTCTGAGCAAGTCACTTAAGCTGCAACTGTAGACGTGGGAGGGACAAAATGGAAATTTTGAAAAGTATTACACACACAAACAATTCTTTCAGGGGCTTTAAAATTGCTATGAAAATATCTGTTACATAACCAATATTTTCATAGCAATGTATCAAATGACAATGTGGAAGGGGTCGCTCGTAATGATGAACCCACAGAGATTTATCACCTGAACCTGCAGCTCCCCTCGTCTTTACAGAGCTTTATAGTGAGTTTCAGCTCGTTGTTTAGCTGTCCGGCTGCAACTCTCACCACTCGCATAGCATTGTTTTCGGCCGCAGCAAGAAGCTGTTTTTAGAGTAAAATCTCTAAAAACCCACTGAACACTACCTGCCCAGCACCAAAAGTAAGACATACATCGATGGAGACTAGCTGGTGAGCTAAAAGAGAGTGAATATTGGACTTGCATTCGCCAGGTGGACATAAACATGACTCCAAATGAATGCTAATGTTGCTCCATAACTACTGGTGTAAACAAGCAGCTAACAAGTTCAGGTAATGTTTTCAATCTGATTGCTGGGCAAAACTAAAAGACCCAGGTGATTGCACTCTGTATTCATTTATTCCAACTGGTTCATCTTTTGCAATTATTGAAATATTCTTTTTACCAAGTAGCAAATTGAAGATAAAATGTTTCTTTTAGAATTTACCCTTAATGTGTATGTTGGGCCCCTTTAAATTTGTTACAACATGGCAAGAGTGCTACTATATTTTAATTAGACTGTGTGAAACAAATTGGCCTGAAAACACTGAATTGCCATCTTTTCTTAAAATCTCAACGCTCCCATGTTGCTGTCAGAAGTCATCTCTCCTGTCCGATAAATGGGAAGAGACTTCATTCAGACAAAGAAAGACATGATGATATAATACAACAGCACCACCAAAGTAGGCTTGACATCAATACTGTACCAGTATTGTTGTTACAAAAAGGTAACCACTCAATCATGATATTGAGCTGGGGACAGAGACAAGGTTGGGAGTCAGTGAAAGAGAGGGAGAATGAAGAGGGAACAAGAGAAGAGAGATTAAAATTGAAAGCATGGGTGGCTTTGCTTCGATGGTGTACAAGTTTGCCAAATTTGATGGACCATATGTGGTTGAAAATCCCCCAGACCATTACAACGAGTGTTTTAGCCAATCAATCATCCATAGTGTCTCTGAACAGCGGACAAGCTTGATTTTGAATCTCAGACAAAATTGAGAGCGAGGGAGAGGTGATCAATGATTGAGGACACAATCCATGGATAGTGTCAAAGACATGTCTTTCATCACTCATAGTTAGACGTCAACTTAGACTGCCGTCAAGTGCTGACTTTCTGTTCTGGGTCTCCCTTACCCTATTTTTCAGTCTTCAATATGTTTGTCGATACTTAGTGGCACTCAACCACATTGTCATAAACACCAATGTAGGACACAAAAGTCTATTTCCAACAAAGTGTCCAAAACGTCTGGAAGTACAGTGACAACTTTTAAAGTTCAACTGCTTCAATGGCAACGGCCACGTTCACAACACGCTGCATGTGCAACGGCAATAACAACAAAGCTTCCTGTTTCCTCACAAACAAAAGCTTACATTTGGAGTTCCCACCACACTAAGAAGAACTGGTGCGTGTCCTTACTATGTCGGGTAATGATGACAGAGGAGAGTCACACTCTAAGACAAAATGTTTTTTGGCCGTCCAGCCTTTATCAGTCACAGTCATGTAGTATAGATGCCTCTTAAGGTAACAAGCATTGCACCTGGCAAGACAATCAGATAACAATCAATGAGCATCCAGCATTAGTTCATGGAAGAAAGTGGAAACTAGTTCAACATAAACAATGTGAGCACCGTCCATTAAGCTTATTAATCCATCAAATTTCTTCATGTATTCACAATAAAAGCTCCCATTTTCTGTTCATACAGCATAACATGTGCACTCATATACAGGCAGTTATTTGAACAAGTGAATATAATGCAACCTGTACAAAATATTATATGCACATTAATGCCTGGAATTTCAATTCAGTTTTATGAGATTCAACATCAGTAGTTTCTCATCATTTCTCCAATAATGCTGGCTTTTGGTTGTGCTGCTGCCGCTCACCATGTTGGTAGTTGTAAATCTGTTTCTGCCGGTGACGAATTTGTGGGCTTCTCTCTCTTTAAACCAATCACAATCGTCTTGGGTGGCGCTAAACCCAAATGCAGCGACATGCCCTTGCAAAATAGTGTTAGCATGCGGATAGCAAAAGGGGAGGAGAATTCCGACTGAAATAGTCGGCCAATGGCAGGCTTATACCCACAGCCTACTTCCTGTGAGTCAGACTAATTCAGACATGACAGCACATTTACAGAAGGTGCCCCATGCCCCAGAATATCTGGCAGAGAGAGAGAGAGCAGCTTTGAGTTAAAAATGTTATAATAGCAAGAAAAAAAAAATGTTTTCTGTTTTCTCACAGGCTGCATCATTGATGGACTTTAAAACATTTTTTGCCATAGAGTTCTGCAGGAATGAGTCCTAAAACCTGTAAATGTTTTATTAAACTGATTTTGTGCTCATGAGATGTATGTTAAAGTGACTACGTTGCTTATTCAAACATGAGACCGACATGTTGAATTGCCATCGTATAAAACGTAAAGGTTTGCATGTCTGAAAGGGGCTAATGATCTACCAGACGCATGACTCATAACTTTCTTATAAGTGAAATGGTGACCAATGGTCACTCCAAAAAATGTAAGAGAAATCTATCCCTTTAAGCTAGATAAATATGCATGTGATCCCATAATTAGTGGTGTGTAGGCACAATGGAACTTTAGAATTTTGAATTGAGTAAATGGTGAAATTAATGGGGGCAAGTCCCTTAGAGAGTAGAAATTAAACCTAGGCACAAATTAACAAGTGGTTTTATTCCAATATATTGTACTCAGCTAATGGGATTATTTTACATATCTTTAAAATTTAATTTCACACTAGTGTATTATGGCTATAATATGCATGGGATCCTCAGATGGGGGCTGTTAGGTTAAATATAAGAATAGAGACATTAATCTTAAAACTAATTAGCTAATCAATCATCTGCTAGAGGGAAAAGGGGAAGAGGGCTTAACGACAGGGCATGACCCCGAATGGGCTGCACCACAGGGTGTGTGTATATAAGTCTGTGTGTACATGAGAGTAGCTCATACCCATGGGAAAGGCTAGTTGAGAGAAATATGGTTGCCCCAATAATGTAGGCTGCAGCTAATGTAATAATGGTGTAGAATTCAGCCACCCCATGCAGGGAATTGTGGGGTTTTTTGCTTTGATGATGTTAAAGCTTCATTGCATGTAGTGTGTGTGTTTGTGTGTGTGTGTGTGTACCATAGATGGATGGCTATATGATAGTGTGTACAATACTAGACTCCCTGGTAGACTGTCATATAATCACATAATCATCTTGAAAAGGTGACTTTGTAGTGTTTTGTATTGTGTTTTTGCAGTGTGTGTGTGTGTGTGTGTGTGAACGTGTGACTGTAGCTTCTGATGGTTCATGGACACCAGGCATTTTTGCTTGTGTCTGTGTTAAAGTCATTGCTGGCATCTTATTTAACCAACTAACAGAGGTGACTTTTGCAATTGTGCTTTCGTAGCACAATATTATGCTGCGTCACAGGCTTCTGGCAATTGTGTGTGTGTGTGTGTGTGCGTGTGTGCGTTTGTGTTTGCTGAAATTAATTTCCATTTTCATTTTCCCCTCTTAATAAACAATAATAAGCTTTCATAATCCCAACTGCCCCAGCCCATGTTCCTCTCTGTCCTTCAACTTCAAAACACACACACACACACACCCACACACACACCATAGTTTGCAGCTACAACATGTCCTGATTATCAGCAATAACAAAGAGACCATCCAGATTAATAAATAAATATGATGTGATATGATATATATTTATAAGGCACAGACACACACACACACACACACCTGAGGTTTCCCCCCCCTTTATTAGTCATTGTCCAAATGACAATGGGTATAAAATTTAAACTCTGAACTAAAATGACAGATTAAAAAATTATGTTTTAAGATAGTGTCAAGGCTGCATTACCAATCAGGCAAAGCTGCCTACTGCCCCAGGGCCGCAAAAAATGTGGGCTTACTGCATGTCATCTGGTTTGTGCTAATTTAATTAAAAGGTTGTTTGAGAATATACGTTACTAACAGGGCTGGAAGAAGTACTTGGATCCTTTAAGTACAAGTAGCAATACAACAATGTACAAATACTCTATAACAAGTAAAAGTCTTGCGTTAAAAATCTTACTTATGTAAAAGTACTGAGGTAATATCACCAAATTTGTTTGAAGTATCAAAAGTTCTGCAGTAAAATGGCCCCTGATTGTTGTTAATACTGATGCATCAATGTGTAAGCAGCATTTTACTGTTACAGCTGTCGAGGAGGAGTTAGTTTTAACTACAGTTATATAGTTTAAAACTCTTGGCTCAGTCTTGTGAACCCCTTCCTGTTTGGCTAGATGTTGCCTAGCAACGCAAACGATTGAAACTCTGAGGCTCAGGAACTATGATATTCAAAACAGAAAAGTGCGATCAAATTAGTTGTATGTGTAAATTAACGATTTTAATTTGATCACATATGGCACTGTGTTGGCAAGTGGCTATGGTATTAGCGTACCCTCCACGTTTGTATGTTCCATGATTGTATCCACAAATATTATCCCTTACATAATACATTGTATTTTATAAGCTTATCATATGTTTTTATATGTAAAATCGGAATCTGAAAAGTAAGTAGTAACTATAGCTGTCAAATATATGTAGTGGAGTAAAAAACACAATATAGGCCGGCCACAAATACAGGCCGGGGAAAAACAAGGGTGGATAAACCCCTGCCAACTAAGCATAATGTTCATTTCCATCTCTTTAATTTAATAAATTCAACAATATATTGTTCAGTCACTATTTATTATATTGTCTCAGCCAAACTGTATATACAGTATACAAGTGCCACAAGATGACAATAGCTACATTTGAAATACTGTGTGTGAACTGTGCAAGTCAATTAATTTTCCATAACACAGTCCTGCAATTGTTTCACAATAAAAGTCAGCAGCTAATTTTTGCCTTGGGCTGGATTAACCTGCCAGGGGGTCTTGGCAGGTTAATCCAGCCCTGGATAGTATGACACAATACATAAATACTTCTTAAGTACACTATGTGTTTTGAATGTGATAATTGTCCAGTCTCGTTGCAGCTATGATGTGGCTGTAGCTGTAGACTCACTGTCTCTCCCATTCATGAAAATCTGTTTGTGTTGTACAACCCACATTATTATTTAGACTTTCTCAGTTTCAAACAATTTCTTAATAAATGATCACCACCTAGGCATCATGTTTTGCAAGGATCCGTTCTAACTGACGGCTTTTCAGGCTTTTTTGTTGCTGGATATAATTTGTAGCGTCTTAAAATAGGAATGAGGATAGTGATAGTGAGAAGCTAATACCTTAATTATAAATAGATTTGGCTTAGCATCCTCCTCACATTTCTATGGAGCTGGATGACTCACTGCTGTGACAAATGGGGTGTTTGTGTGTGTGTGTGTGTGTGTGAGAGAGAGAGAGAGAGAGAATTTTTGCAACTCGTGCCTGACTTGAGTCCAAGTCTTAAGTCTCAAGTCTCCAGCTCTGTTGTGAGCTCTCTCAAAGCTCATCAAATGGCTCTATGTGACAGTAGTGCTGTGAATGAATGGATGCAGTGTAGAAACTGATGTTGCTGTTGTTGTGCTGCTGAGAAGCTGCTTTTATTAACGTGGAGAAAGTTATCCTTGATATTTCTTCCCACAATGTTTATTGTACTTGGAGTTATGACATACTGTAGCTCCACAGTTATAATCCTCAGTCATGTGAACAGTCATGTTCCCATCAGTGTTCTGAGTTATTTTACACATTTTACTAACATGCATTTTTTTTCATCCATCTAAGACATCCAGATGACATTGTAATAGCTTGGGCTTGAACATGTGGCTTTTCCGCTCTCTTCCTAAACCAGTCCGTCTTTCTGGTTACCTCTCAGACCCAGGTGATTCTGCCCACGCCTGTGTACAGATTTCTTTTGACACCTGTAATATTTATCACACACTTTTCTCCATCTCAATATCTGATGCTTCCTTAATGCCCCACAATGGTGCCAGCTTTCAGAAGTTGCCAGTTTGCTAGGCAGCTATGAATAATTGAAGGGTGCGTTGAATTAAAAGTCTCCCACCTTCCTTTTTTCTTAGGTTCATTCTGTTTTCATTTAAGTCCTATTCAGAGCAACACACTTCCTTTATATATACATATAACAAAGTCTTGTAGTCTTTTTTTAAATTTTTTTTTTATAAATGTAGCCCACACCTTTTGTCTACAGTTCATCTTTTCTATATTCAAAACTTCTTACTTAGCTATGCAAGTGCTCAAGTATGGCCGCTATAGCTTATAGCTGTAGTCTGCAGCTATAAGCTATAGAGGCCATAGTGAGGCAACTACTGACGATGCCTCACTTCTCAGCAACATCTTTACATTCTTTGTTATTCATGTAAAATGAGTCAACAACAGCCCACTGCTCGCTGGGTCAGTGTTGAATGTAAAGTTACTGGGTGGGTGGATCCGCAGGAACCAGCCAGGTAACTGAACATAGTGGGCTAGGGGAGGGAGACAGATGTGAGGGAGATGTTAGCCACCAAGAACCACAGTGGACCACAGCTCACTTGACCGGGCCACAGCACACTGCACACTTCACTGCATCAGCATAATTTGTGAAGGGGATCACCGGGAAACCTCCTGGTACTCCCCATGGCCACTCTGTTTTAGACTTCCACTCCTCAGACGGTATGATATCATGATTATCCATTCAGCACGGCTTGCTGATTTTCTCCATTTTGCATTAAACCTGCAATAATTGATCTTTAGTCCACTTCAAGGCAGCAGAACAAGCTGTAAATGAAATGATACTTTAGTATATATATAGTAGATACTTGAGACTTTTTTTTGTCTTTTTAATAAAAATCACATATACTTTACATGCATACCGCTGATTTTGCAAAACCTGCTGTTTTAGAATTTTTTTTCATTCATTTCTGTACTGTATAAAAATCTAGTAGGCTCATAAAACTCTCCTGAGATGTGCAATTCATCTCAGTCAACAACAAGTCTACATTCTCACAAACTCAATGTCTACTTGGTAGTTTTTCTGAAACTTTCAGCTGCATCTCAGGGCCAGTTCAGACCAAAGATTCACGACGAGACGAAACCGTTTTAGAACATCGCAGGGAAAACTTGCAGCTGTGTGAACTGGCCCGTCTGTCTTTTTTTTATGTTTTCGTTGTTTCATCAATACTAGAAATGCAACTGTAGCAAGTAACTCACCCAGTAATATAAAGCATACATAATTTGTAATTTAAAACCTGCAAAAACAGTGGTATGGTCCTTTAAGCTCCTTGTAGGGCCAATGCAGTATTTGATGAAACAGAGTTCTATTTATTTAGTTTCTTGTATCCAGTTTTTTTCACCAATGTTTAACATAACAGGTTGAATTGATAATGATGTCATTAAAATGTTTTCTGCTTAATCACATCACATTATTGGTCAGAGCTAATTTAGTTAGCAAACCTGCAATAATGGATTTTTGGGCCATTTAGGGGCAGAGGAGTATTAGTAGTAGTAGTCATCACCTTTTAAGTTGATGCTCCACCATGTTAACCAGTTAGTCTCTAATTGTGTCTGTCTGCTGTTTGCTGCTAAGGAGGTAGTGTACAGTGGGTTTATCAGGGCTTTTTTCCTGAAAACAGCTGCCTGCTACTGCTGGAAACAAGGTTAATGAGACTGAAGCAAAACAGTAAAGTAGTGGTCCTCAAAACCAAAACACTGAGCTGGAAGAAGCTATAATGCTCTGTAGAGCTGACGGGAGCTGTCTCTGTTCATCACTATGAGCAACCCCTTTCAGATTATACATAATCATTTCATCCATTGTTAATGGAAAAATATTAATTAGACTAGCTTTAATACTCTAATTAGCTTACTGATAAGTCAACGGGGCGTGCAATAGATTAGAGTGACAGTGAACGTTTATGAATACCTCCCATAGGAATACAAGGCACGTCATGTTGTAGTTACACACTGTTATACACTGACTATTACAAACAGAAAAGTGACATCTCTACTATTTCCTGTCCTGCCTGCTTGTTGCGAGAGCCAATTCTGATCTGGCCACACTTTCAGAGGGACAGCTGAGCTCAACAAGTGCTGGGACAGTTGTCAGTCAGACAGTCAAAGACACAAAAGACAACTAGTAGGTAGGCTCTTGCAAGCGGCTGGCCACCAGGTAAAAACACTGCATCAGGCCAGAGAAAGAACAGAAAGCATGACCCACACAGCCAGAGCAGACACATTCAGCCAAGTGTACACTCAGACAGGCAATACTGGCTTCTCACAGCCAGGTGTGTATGTGCAACGGCTACAAATCAGTTGAAACAAACAGATGACAGTTGATTTATTCATAAAATTATTATTTGAGGGAAAAACACTTAAATAATTCAGATGAGAATCACACAGTACGATCCCTCCTGTTGATATTTCTCTCTGTAATTTGAAAAAAAA
>VMKM01003015.1:0-49334 GCA_008360985.2 Macquaria ambigua
TCCCAGAAGAGTGAGGGCTGTTCTAGTAGCATATTGATGGTTTTGGAATGAGATCTGCAGAAGTCACATATGGGTGTATTGTTCAGGTGTCTGCATACTTTTGGCCATTAAGTGGTATTTAATTTCTCAGATGACAAGTTGGTTATTTGCTAGAGTTAAGAAGAGAGAAGAGAGGCCTCTGCCAGCTGATGAACACTCAGCAGCCTTCTTTCATATCATACAGTCAGCATGGATTTATTATTCCTCCTCCAGGATGAGCATCATACGTTACTAACCCACTGTCTATGACTCCTCATTTACAGACATATGGCCCTGCTCCTCAGCTAGCCCAGGGAGACGACATAACGAGACGAACACTAGCATCATGTTCCTGAAAACATCGTTCACCACCCTGATCGTAGGGGTGTTTGTGGTGTATGTGCTCCACACCTGCTGGGTGATGTACGGGATAGTGTACACTAAACCCTGCGACAGCCCCAAAGATGACAACTGTATCACACCCTTCCTGGCAGGGAACCCGAAGCTACAGGTCAGTAGCGTGGAGGGATGGACGTTCAGTTTTGATTTCAGTATGTTTACTGTTCAGCTGTCTGTGTGGGTGCTTTGGTTTAATTGGCAGGGAAGGAATGAGGCCAGTAGTGTACTGTATAAATGTAATAATATCTGCAATGTCTCTCTGTGTGTATCCAGTTGAGTATCTACACTGCATTGCGGCCCAATGCAGAGGGAGGACATACCCTGATCCACAAAGAGGAAACGTTTGATGTCAACAGCAAGTTTGAGAGGTTGGCGGGACTCTCACTTTTTAGATTTCACATAGAATAGAAATGAGTTGTAACAAGCCTGGGAAATGGATTGTCTCTAACCTCAGATCTGATTGGTTAAGTTGGATTCAGAGCTGTAGCTGATGGACACTGAACTTTAATGAACCCCACTGCAATAATGCATTATTCAAATGAATGGATATCATTCCTGCTAGGTAAGATGTTGCAGATGTTGAACGTGCTTCAGTGCAGTCATATTTTAATGATAGCAAGGATTTCTTTTTTATTGAAGAACTGTAAAGGTTTAATACCAAGGAAACCAGTGTGATGCATGCATAAACATACATAAGCCATATTCTGACATACAGTATGTCCATGTCAAAAATACCTCCCTTCCTTTCATCATGTTCCCCCTTTCTCTCTTTTTTTTTTCCTCCAGGATAGTAAATGTCTCCCTCCCTAAGAAGACCCGTAACAATGGAACTTTATATGCACTCATATTTGTCCATCAAGCTGGCGTCACTCCGTGGCAGGATCCACGACAGGTCCACCTGGTGGCTCAGCTCACCACGTACATGGTCCCTAAACCGCCTGAAATCTCTCTGATATCTGGAGAGGATCAAACACAGGTACTGAGTTGTTCCAAAGTTCAGACTGTAAGTGAAAGGGTATCGTGTTTTCTGAATAAATACGTGGGCGTTTAAGGGCATGAGGAGGGGCTTAAGGTAGCTACGTCAATGTGTTATATAACTCTCATGGAGAAATAAACTGTTAAAAAATACTTTTACTTTGTGATTGATCTTTTTTTACTGTCATTATTTGTCTATTATAGCTATTCTTTATTTCTTGTCTTTCAAGCACTTTTAGAATTTGATTTGTATGATGTATTAATAGTTTATATTATTAGTTGTTTTTTGTTGTAGCAGGCGTTTTATTTTGTAATATTGTTGTTAATATTTGTAACTTCTCAGCTGACCATTTACATTTTTGTAATACCCAATTAGCTTAACTGCAAAACATGTCGTATCTGTATCTTATCAATATAGATGCAGAAGAGTTAAAGTTACTAATTGGGAGTAAAATTTCTTTGTACGCACCTGTCTATGTGATCACATAGGGTCAGAAAGAAGAGGCCCAGCAGAAGAAACGGCGTGGTGGTAACACTGCGGCAGGGGGCGGAGCTGGAGGTGGTCCCGCTTCCATGTCAGATCACCCAGCTTCCCACTGGCGCTCCCGCCTGACACTCAACGTTGTCGGCGACCACTTCCTGTTCGACAGAGAATACCTGCCTAGTGATGTCCACAGATACCTCAGAGTGTAAGATAGTGGATACAGAAACACATACACACACATACAACACTCTCTGAGAATTTCTGGGTATTTAAGCAGTGTGAGACAGATTCTTTGAGCAATGGATTACACGGACTAACAGCACAGACTGGATGTCGATAAAATGATTAGAAAAGCTTTTAATTAGGATTCTGAGGCATCAGAGGGTGTTTTGTTTTTCTGTCTTTCAGATTCCAAAATGGTAAGAAGATGGTTTATCTACCTCTGCTGTTTGTTGACGAGCTCAGCAACCGGGTCAAGGACCTCGTGGTAAGCTTACATTTAAATACATATTATAGAATACTCTGTGATTGACTGTCAGGTGGTTTGTCATCGGCAGATTTTCAAATGCACTGTTTTTTTTTCTGCTATTCATTTTCTTACTGAGCTTGCTATAGAAAAGGAAAATGCTATAACCCAATAGCGCAAGGCTGCTATGATGAACCAGATCCTTGTTGATTTGTTTTCACTGACCCCAGTCACGTATTGCTCCCTGCCTCAGAATAATATAAAGCCCAAAGCTTGTCTCACCTGAATATCACAGAGATGCAGTGAAATGCAAAAACAAAAACAAGAAATAAAGTATGGATGATGATAGTGTACAGACATTTGGAGGCCATTACACATCTAAAAATATTGACTTCATAAAATAAGATTATGTATGTATAAGAGTATGAGAACAGAACATCGGTACTTAAGAAGATGGTTATGTAAAATGATCTGTGTGTGTGTGTGTATTTGTAGGAGATCAACAGTACCTCCATGGAGCTCCCGCTGACCATCTCCTACGACTCTATCTCTCTGGGGAGGCTGCGATTCTGGATCCACATGCAAGACGCTGTTTTCTCTCTGCAGCAATTTGGTATGTTAAGTTCTCTCTCACACACACACCCATACACACACACACACACACTGTCTACAAGCCTTGCACTCTAATATAATTTGTCTGTCTGTCTGTATGTGTTGCAGGTTTCACAGAAAAGGATGCTGATGAGATTAAAGGAATCTTTGTGGATACCAACCTGTACTTCCTGGCTTTGACCTTCTTTGTAGCTGCCTTCCATGTAAGTCGTAATACAGAGCACTACACCACATTACACTAGAATAAAGTAGAATAGAGCTCAAAGAAACTGAGTATAATCAGTCTATGTACTGTATGCTTTAGGTAATGTGTTTGTAAAAAGCTAACTTTTACCCACTCTTCACTTTCATCTTTAACATAATCATAAAAATGAAACATTTGAAATAAAAGTCTTGACACCTTAATAATAAAAGAAAGAGAAACAAGCACTGAGCTGTACTGATTATGGGCGGTTAACAATAAACTGTAGTTTGACAAGTTTGAGTGGTTCAAATTAAAATGTATGTCCTGTCTATTGTTTTTTTCAGCTCCTCTTTGACTTCCTGGCCTTCAAGAACGACATCAGCTTCTGGAAGCAGAAGAAAAGCATGGTGGGAATGTCCAGCAAAGCAGGTAGGTAACTTTGTTCTCACCCACCCGCAGATACGCCGTTCAAACAATGAAAAACACAATATTGGGCGGGAAACATATGCAAAACAGACCACAAAGTTGGAAAAGTGCTAAGTGCTAATTGGCCAGATGTTGCGTTCTGCTTTGTTCTGCTCAGCCACAGAGTAAGGAATGCTCTTGCCTGCTTGCTGTCATGTAACAGCAAGAATTTGCCAAAATGCTGGTGAGCAATAATTTTCCCACTGCAGTATAAGCTGCATATAAGGTCTGGCACTATGAGACAACGTCTATGTCTTATGGATTTTTTTAAAGTAGAAAACACAATAACATTGGAGTGGACAGAACCCTGCAAAGCAACAAAATTGTGGAAAATGTGTCATCTGCTGGATTAAAGGATTAAGTCTTGACCAGCAGTAACCTAAGCAAAGCCGTCACTGCATAACATTTTTGTGTGTTTTGTTTTCCAGTGCTCTGGCGATGTTTCAGCACCATAGTGATCTTCCTCTACTTGTTTGACGAGCAGACCAGCCTGCTTGTCCTCATACCTGCTGGCATCGGCTCCATCATTGAAGTAAGTCCACGAGGACAAACATGCACTTAAAAATACATGTTAGTACACACTTAGATGCATTCAGAACTAAATAGCAACATGTACATGAATTCAACTGCGATATCCACAACAGAAGTATGTGTTCTTTAAAATGAATGACATCTGTATGTCAGTTCAGTTAGCTCAAAGTCTCAATTAAGGGGAATGAGACACCCCTCTCCTCACTCTCCAGCTTAACGTCACTTAACATAATTCTTTTGATCTTAACTCGAGTGTATAAGAACTAATTCTAAGATTTCTGTTGATTTAATGCATGATATTCTGTGTTTTGGTAATAGGTTTTGTTTTTCTTTTGCAGGTATGGAAAGTGAAGAAGGCCTTAAAGATTCAGGTTTTCTGGAAAGGAGGCAAACCATCATTCCTGGTAGGTGTGTGCGCATATGTGTGTAACTGGTTGATCTTTTTTCTAGTATCAAATCAGATCTTGCCTATGCATGTTGCTCTACACTCTTTGACTGTTTGTCAGTGGTAAATGAATTGATATGTGGCCCATCAGTACCATTTCCTCTAACTCCTGCGCACAGCTTTTCTTTGAGTAGATTTTATTCATTTTCCCTGCCTGCTGCTGTAATATAGCTCTCTTCTAAATTAATGTGGGTTGAAACTGCAGTAGTGTAGGTAGGATAATACATTTAATGGATAACATGGTTGGCCTTGTTATAAATGTAAGTGGAAAATGCTACAATTGGCAGTTCTAATGAACACATAAAGTTTGTAATTGTCTCTTTGGCCACGGCATTTTCCCATGTTTCAGATCCACTCACCTCACAGCTGTACAGACGACGAAAATAAATGTGTGTGTGTGTTTTTTTTCTTTTTCTGTGGAACAGTTTGGGAAATTAGATGAATCGGAGAGGAGAACAGAAGAGTACGATACTCTGGTAAGACACTATAGACTCACACACCCACACGTGCATCGACAATACAATACAATAAACCACACTTTCTACATAATTAGAATCAGGTAATTCAATTACTGAGCTTTTGTGACTGGACAGTATACAGTAGATTGTGTTGTAAGTACACTTAATTGTTGTGTGCCTTGTGTTTCTTTGTAGGCCATGAAGTATCTCTCATACCTCCTTTACCCACTGTGTATCGGAGGGGCTGTGTATGCACTAATATTCCTACGATATAAGAGGTAGGGGTCTGAGTGTGAACATAACATGCACACTTTTTATAACGTGATTACTAATTATGTGGTTCTGATGTCATCAGTCTCCCCAGTCATTACATGATTATCTCCTTTTGTTTCTCTGTCCCTGATTTAGTTGGTACTCATGGTTGATCAACAGTTTGGTTAATGGTGAGCTTTTTTTAAACTCTGAACACTAATAAATTAACCAATTTATTATTAACAGTATTAGAAGAAGTTGATTACCACCTTGTGCCATTGATTAACATGATTTCTTCCATATGTTCTTGACCATTCCAGGTGTATATGCCTTTGGCTTCCTCTTCATGCTTCCTCAACTGTTTGTCAACTATAAGGTCAGTTCATCATGGTCAACGAGTGTGCGAGAGTGGTCTTACTTATTTTTAATAACATTTTAAAGTGTGCTAATAGACAAAATACATTTTTCATTTTTCATAAAGACTTCCTCTAAATGTGTGCCACATCTCACCTCTAAGGGAAGTAAATAACTGCTTCATGTAATGTTCAAGGTTAAAGGTGCCTTGTGTAGTTTTTTTGTAAACAAACAAAAGTTATGTTTACATTCAGTGTTACTCACCAAAACGCATTTTGTGTATCGTTGAGGTCTAACAAACGTGTCAAGTGCATTTCCTTCTTCATGAAACATTTGCAAAGCCGAGTTTTTAAGTATTTTAAATCCATCATCGTTTACGTCCATGTTTAACTGTTAGCTTCTTCCTTGTCTTTGTTGGCGCATTGCAGCATATCTTTTTGTGTTACCACCACCTGTAGGTCAGTGGAATGGTGTGACACCATTGGTAGAAAATAGAAAAACATAGAAGAACAGCTTCATAGCGCTACTAGAGGTCTAATACTCCACAGGGAACCCTTAACTACTTCAGATCTTGTAGGAAAGTGTGCTCCCTAAAACATGAAATTGTTCAGCTATTGCCTCAAAGTTTCTTGGAAACATAAATTGCACCACAGCATTGCATTTCATTTGATTTACTGTTTTTGTCTTTCAAACATCCCACTGACTTATTACACTTAATTCAACAGCTGAAATCTGTGGCCCACCTGCCCTGGAAAGCCTTCACATACAAGGTAAGAACAGTTAGTCAGTTATTCAGTTACTACAGGGAGTGCTGATTAACATGTTTTAACGAATGGATTGTCTGGATTTAGAGATTTGTTGAAATATTAACACCAACTGATCAGTCACCAGATTTTCAGCTTAAAAATTGTGCTGTTCTGTCACAGACGATGAATTATGTTTGATATAACAACCATTTTTCAGTAGTTATTTTCAGATGTTAAATAATTTAAGTCTCTGAATATCCTTATTAGTGATTGGTGTTTTTTTTTTTTGTATTATTAACTGATTGATATTGATTGATTGTTGCCAGGCATTCAATACCTTCATCGACGATGTGTTTGCCTTCATCATCACCATGCCAACGTCCCACAGACTGGCCTGTTTCAGAGACGATGTGGTGTTTCTCATTTACCTCTACCAGAGATGGTACATGTCTCACACACACACACACACACACACACACACACACACACACACACACACACACACAGATTCCTAAGTCACCAACAGTTTTCTAACCTAAAACTCTCTCTCTCCTTCCCCAGGCTCTACCCAGTGGACAAAACAAGAGTAAATGAGTATGGAGTTTCTTACGATGAAAAACCCAAAGGAAAGACTCATAAGGACTAGAGAGGAAAGGCGGGTTATTGGCTTCCATGATCTGGAATCTGCAGGTTTTGTCTTCGGCCCACTGGTATCCACTGATCTCATTTGGTATCAATAAAGCTGGTTTAACAGTCCAGAGGCACCTGGAAAAATGTTTTTTGTTTCTGGTCAGTTAGTTGTAAATGGACCAACATCAACATCCTTTTTTCACCCTGTCCTATTGTGCAACAAATGTTGAAAGGTCAACATCTGGTCATCTGCCTGTTGCAGTCTGGATAGGTATTTTTTGTTTTGCAGTGTGTGACGGTACAGGAAGAACAATAAGATAAATCTCTGACCCATTCCAAACTGACAGAACAACCTGGAAAAAAATGTGTTTCTTATTGGTGTGAATGGCCGGCACCCTGCTCATGACTATGACCATATCTACTACAGGTCAGGCACTGCTCAGCTTTGGTATGAAAGAGTACACTGATGACTATAGTAACTCTTATATTGGTGGCAGCTTCGAGCCTTCTCAGCCATACATCCTACTCTTCCTTTTATCGAACCTCATGTCAAGACACAAACCAGTCACATTCCTTGTCTATTGGAACAGCTCTGTCCTTTTAATATCATTGGAGGGTTTTATTTACCTTAGTTTCCAGCTTTGGGTGTCTGCAAATACTGATTTGGTTGCACTAAGCTGCAACAGTAAAATGTGATTTATTACATTGGGTGTGACTCCCATTTTAAGCTGAAGTTGCCTCTTGAGAACCACTGTAAATATTTTATTTTCAGAATTTTAGCTGCAATGTCAAAAATGGATTATTATTATTATTATTATTATTTTAAACATTTATATGTTTACACATTCCAATTAACTGACTGGTTCAGACTGCTTTGAGGAACCCATATATAAATATATCAATGTTCCATATTACTATTCCATATTATTCCATAAGCGCCAAGTCTGATACATCGGAGCTTTCAGAAAAATCTGAGTTTTGTTGAGGTGAATGCTTTTCACAAGTTAGAAACTGGTAATCACGCTAACTCCGATATAACATGAAAGCTAAGGTGGGCAGTACTGAGACATGTGGACAAGAGGATGTATTGTTAGCTCAGTTAAAAATTCCTGATGCAGAATTTGAGTGCTTTTCTAGAAATTATATGAAATTGTGTTTTGAATATTGCTCACTGAAAAGTCTGTTAACAATTTGCCTCTTAGAAAGAATCAACGTGTAGACATTTCAAAATGTTTATCCCAAATTATCATGTAGACAAGGCTAACTTAAACATGGGACAAATTCCAGAACCACAGACCCTGTTTAACCTACCTGTTAAAGTGAGAATATATATGCTTAAAAGTGACTGAGGCGGGAGTCAAAGAAAAAGGCACTTAAAAAGTAGCAAAAAATAGTCAGAAATTTCAAATACATCAATTTACGATTAACGATTAAGATTTTAACTAATGTACTTTCCACCTATGCACATAGATGGCTGTAATAGAAGCACAGTAGAAGATTCTGATTTGTTGCCATGGTGAAGGGGATACATTTCCTGAACGTTCCAGAATCTTTGAGCTGCAGGAGAACAAAGAACCTATAAGGTTCCCTGCAGGAGAAGCAGATAGAAGATTCTGATTTGTTGCCATGAGGGTGGCGATAAATTGCCTGAACATTCTAGAACCTTAAGCTTGAAAGTTCCAGAATCTGTTGAGTCTCCTGCTCTGTCCACTCGTTAAATGATACTGACTTTTATTACACTGTAACACAAGAGGGTACCACTGAAAGCCATAATGTCCTTTCCATCCACTCTAGCCTTGTAGTTTTACCTACTCAAGTATTTTTTTTTACATATCTGGGCCAATGAAAATACTTTAGTGCCAAATGTGAGAATGATTCTTTAAACTGTTTGTGAGCTGTGTATGTTCACCATAAATGGTCCATCTGATGTTTATAAATACACACTGACATTGTGAGGGAAACAGTAAATTGTAAGACTTGAGGAAAGTATTACTACATCTGGATTTTCAGTCACATTTTAATTTTTTTTTTTTTTGGGCCATAGTTCTAATGTTATGTTGTTGCTTTTAAATAGAAATACTTCTTGGAATCAGCCTACTCCATTTTCAGATATCAGGATATATTAGGTCTGTGTGCAAAGATCCAGCGCAGGTTTTCTGTTCCTGTGTAAATGCAGCAAGGAGAGATTTGCCAGCAATTTGCCTTGAAATGGTTTTACTTATTGTAATGTTTGTGTTTTTGATTGAGATTAAATAAAGTTGACTGACTGAACATATTATGAGCAGTGGATTTAAAACCTCTGGACATTTTTCTTCTGTACATATTCATAGTTTTGGTTTTAAGTTATAATAGCAGCCAGAACTAAACATAGCACACATTTAGACTTGCACAGTGTCAAATTTCTAAACATATGGTGCCTCTATCTAGAGGTTTGATAAAGTGCACCATATGCACACATTCAGATTTTCTTTGGTACATACTACTAACTAGTATTCAACTTAAAACTCTATACTTATATATAGATGAAAGATACAATCAATATATAAAAATGAAATTATTTATTTGAAGAATAAAAAATAAAGGGTGTGTATGAATTGCCTTGGAAAGATGACACCTATTTGTAAAAAATAGCAACTATATTAAAATGAGAATAAAAATTGGAAAAATATTTCAGGGTGCTTAATTGTATAGAGGCTTTTGTTTTGTGTATTTTTATTCAATTTAGCAGAAACATCAATTCATGTTCAAACTAAAAATAGTGGGAGCTTTCCTGATTGCCCCTACGCCTCTCGTCACTTTGTGTGCGTGCTGACGTCGGAGCCACGCAGCCCTGACGCAGAGTATATGTTGCAAGCTCCCGCCCTCTTTCTTCCCTTTTCCGCTGTAGGAAGTAAACGTGCCTAAGGTGCTTGGTTCTTCACCAGAAGCTAAGGCCCACAATCCGGCGACTAGCACCGTCAAATTTAAGCATCCAACGCGACAAACATAAAAGCTAACATCTACAATGGCCTCCGTGTCCGAGCTCGCCTGCATTTACTCTGCTCTGATCCTCCACGACGATGAAGTCACCGTCACCGTAAGTGCTCCGGTTTATCTCTGACAGCTCAGCCAATACCTCTGAAATGGACCCTCGGCATTCAAGTGCTGGTGGTGAAAACCCTAAATGATAAACGCTGAGTTAGTAAGAACTCTACTGACAAACTGGGATATTGGTATGTCTGTTAAAATACGACTTTAGGTGTTCAGATGTTCTAACAGCCTCATATACCGGCCAAAATGGCGGCATGCTTGTTGCTAACGTTAGGCCACGTTTCTGTATCAGGGCAGCTCCTGTCTGTGCTGTGACATTCATGAGTATCTTTAACTTGTGTCCAGGGTTGCTGTTACCCGTCACACGTCTTAAACATCTAAACATACAGTTGAAGTTCTTGGTAAGTCATTCACTGAATGACAGGTGCTACCGTGGCTAATGCTAAGTTAGGGAATCTCCATGCTTTTATTTTCAGAAGGGTCATCCCCGTGGAAAGAGTGGTAACGTTAGTTAACTACTGTGCATTACCACGATCTAGTGTAGGCCTGCTTGGTTTCATTCATCATAACGCTATAGTTGGTTGTCTAACGTTATCCTGACAGGTTTGGTAGCGTTACACGTGGATGCTGCACAACATCTATATGATGTGCAAACCGCTACATAAATCAGGATATGGCATGTGAGATAATACGCCTGGAGTTGTAACAATAACCAATATCTGCATAATCAGTGGTAGGGTTGCAATAAATATAATAATAATTATATGTATAGTTCTAATTTATTTACTGTCGGGGTCCAAGGTGATGTCTTAAAATTACTTGTTTTTGTCAATCAACACACAAGGCAATTAAATTTATAATATGAAACAGAATAGAAGTAAATCCTCACATTTGATAAGCTGGAAATGTTTTTTATTCTTTGATGATTTAAATGATTACTTGATTATCAAAGTATTTGACAGTTAAGTTTCAATTGATCGATTCAGAACCCTAATATATATATAATATTCTAACATAATACGATTGGCAACTTAATGTGAAGCAGTAACAGAAAACTTGGCTTGTGCCTAACTTTTGATATTTTTATTTTGTGTACTGATAATTTGCATGTTGTCAGTACTAGTTATTAAAGGATGAATGAAGTAGATTTAGTAACAACTGCTGTTTTCTGTGTCTGTAGGAGGACAAGCTGAATGCTCTGATCAAGGCTGCTGGAGTCACTGTGGAGCCCTTCTGGCCAAGTCTGTTTGCCAAGGTGAGAGAATAACACACACACACACACTTGCCTTTTTTTAAGTGCCCTCAGTTTGATCAACTATGAAATGGGAGAGTACCTTGGACTGTGTGGCTTAAGTTTTGCTGTCACATACAACCAGATGTCTGTTGAATGAGAGAAGCAGCTCCCCCTTTTTTTATGGACAAAGTTATGTCTGGGTCTCCATGTCTGACATAATTCATTAATTTTAGGTTAATTTAGGGGGAAAACCAGGGATAAAATGTGAATTATGCAAGATTAAAAGTGGAAGCAAACAAGTTGAACTCCTGATTGTATATATTGTATAGTTTTTATGTCTAGATGAGATCTGGTTTTCAAAATATAAATGTCAGAAGCACTGGTGGAACATGCTGAATTAAGAGTCTGCAAAAGGTCTGTGTAGTGGATTTGACTGTACTGTGGTAGGCTGCCTAGGTATTTCAGATTTGTACTGGAGTTTGGTCAATATAAGTTGAGCACAACTTGCAGAAGAGCAAGCATGCCTTTGTTAGTTATGTAGGTCTGTGCATCACTCACCAGAACAAGCCCTGGAGATGCGAATGAAGTGTCTGACCTGTGAATGTCGCCATTTCTAGGCTCTTACCAGCATTGACATCGGCAGCCTGATCTGCAACGTTGGAGCCGGAGGTGGAGCTCCAGCTGGAGCCCCTGCTGCTGGAGCTCCTGTTGCTGCTGGTGACGCCCCAGGTAACTGGACCAACAGAGTTTAGATGGGCTTAACATTCAAATGCTCCAGATATTTTAGTGTTTCTTACAGCAACATTTAAATAGGGTACTTAATGATGGTGTGAATATGATATTACAGAGCTTGCTACAAAGGCTAGTTTGTGCACCCTATATCTTTTGACTTTAACCATAATTATCTTGTTTACCTCTACAGCCAAGGAGGAGGAGAAGAAAGAGGAGAAGAAGGAAGAGTCTGAGGAGTCCGACGATGACATGGGCTTCGGTCTCTTTGATTAAAACAGCTGTTTTTTAAGAAAACGCAATAAAACCACAAAAATGACTTCTGCCTTGTCTGACTTCTTTTGTTCTTCCCCATGATATAGTCTCTGGTACAGACACAAACATCACCTGTCACTTCTGAGAAATGTTTTAACACGTTACAGCTACAATAGATGATAGAAGCGTTTCCAGTAACTGATTTTAGCATATTTAATACACATTGCAGCATTTTATAATCAAGTCTCTGAGCTTTGTTAGTGGACATCAGCAGAGTGTTATTTTTGGGATTTAATGCACAGCAGCAAATAGCATTGGGACATACTGGTATTTTGTCATTTCTTATTTTTTACTGATAATACTTAATCATACTTTATGTGTTTTGTCCACCCGTCTGTCAGACAATAATAAAGGCAGTGACAGTGAGTAAGTTTATGGAGGTGGACAAGTCTTTTGTATTATAAAGAGAGACAAAATGTATAAAACGAGATTGGTCTGTCAGATATAAGTGAGCCAGAACATGAAGTTTATGGAGATAATGACTGATTAGTCTACATATTGAAAAGCTTCTCTTAAGGACAGGGATTTACATTTCATACTACATTTTTTTTGTCAACAGATGAATTTTAAAAAGTCCTAAAGCTTTGCAAAGTGCAAACATTGTTTGATTTTACAATAAAACATGCTGTAGTGCTAAACTCTGGCACTTTTTATTTGAGCCAACGAAGTTATTAGACTTAACCATGGATGTATTATAAGAACTGGATACCGGACCCAAAAATGGCGCCTATTCAGTTCTTATTATACATCTACGTCCATCTACATCCATGCTTCTTGTAACGTTCAGGAATTACGTCACTGAACAACTCTAGAATCTCCTAATGTTCGGTAACGTTAATGTACCGCGGTGAAGTTAGTTTTGGCTAACGTTAGCTAACGGTCCCTGGCCCCGAAAGAAGCTACGGTGTGACGAAGACTGAAATGTTTTGCCCACTAGCTTTTCCTCTTGCCTAACGTTACTAGAGGTTTTAGCTCCTGGAAGCTAACGTTAACGCTAATGTTTCCTGACCCACCAAGTTTAAAATCATAAAATCTCAAGTTAATTGAACTGATGTATGTGGTCTAACCATATGTTATATCGATTAGAGATAGCCTAAGTGTATTGACGTTGTTGTCAAGAGTTCTTTTGAGTGCGTAGTTTAGGTATAAGTTTCCGTAGTGTAGTGGTTATCACGTTCGCCTCACACGCGAAAGGTCCCCGGTTCGAAACCGGGCGGAAACATGTTTTCATATTTTTCATTCATAACTTTACTCTAAAATACAAGAACGAACATAGGAAAAAGTGCTAAATCCAACTAGCAGGCTCCTCCCCCCCCATCTGTTGACAGTGGCCTATGTTTCCTGACCCACGAAATTAAAAATTATAAAATCTCAAATTAATTGAACTGATGTATGTGGTCTAACCATATGTTATATAGATTAGAGATAGCCTAAGTGTATTGACGTTGTTGTCAAGAGTTCTTTTGAGTGCGTAGTTTAAGTATAAGTTTCCGTAGTGTAGTGGTTATCACGTTCGCCTCACACGCGAAAGGTCCCCGGTTCGAAACCGGGCGGAAACATGTTTTCATATTTTTCATTCATAACTTTACTCTAAAACACAAGAACGAACATAGGAAAAAGTGCCATATATCCTAGATAAGTGCTAAATCCAACCAGCACGCTCCTCCTCCACATCTGTTGACAGTGGCCTATGTGTACAATCCACAGTCTATTATATTACAGAATATATGAGTTAAGCTTCCCCTCAGATTTATTAAAAACCACATAAACTAGTTTATGTTTTTAAGCTCCAAATATGAAATTTGCTCGGAACTATTTGGATTCATACGTTCAAATGACTGATGTTAGCAAAACATGCATATGTATGAGCGATAATGGCTCAAATAGCAGATGACAAAGTGACAAATTGTCATATATGAAACAGAAAACAGAAAGAATATAGGCCTACTACTGTTAGCAGAATACCGAAGTCTAGGCATGCCGAACTGTGTGACATTAGCCTACATTTAATAGCAGCACTTCTCATCTCCTCTCTGCACTTATGTTTATGTTTAGCTAACATTAATCATCCTGCCATCAACTAGAAGCAGGTTTAGCAGATAAAAAAAGTTATGTTTGGTGCATCGAGTTAACTCAAGGTCCACTTATTAGCTTTTTCTGGACCTTTCAACAGCATTTCTCTCCCTCAGTGAATGGAGTTTGCTCAGTTGTAGTAGAAGCTGAAAGTTCAAGAAAGAGCTAGTCAGAGGACTGTTTTGGCATACCATAAAATGTGCAATAGTGTTTTAGTCTGTATTAATAAATACCTTTTTAGCATCCCAAATAAGTAAATCTAAATTATGTCCTTTATTTAGATTTAGATTTGGTCATTCAAATTAACATTTACAGTCAAACGGTGCTATATATTAATCTAAGGGAAATTCTTTGACTCTTCTCCAAGCACATTAAGATTCTGGAAAGTGATTCAACAGGTATGACAAGTTCTAACACACATCTCCAGAAAATGTATAATATTAGAAAGAGAGAGTAAGATAAGGGAAAGACACACTTAAAGAAACAGACTTGCAGATTATTTCTTAATGATAACAGTGTTTTATTTGCTTGGTTTAGCAACTGTACATGTGACTCCTTCCTGAGAATACTGCTCACCTCAGGGGAGAGGGAACAGTGGAATGGAGAGAGAATCAGAGAGGGAGGAGAGGAAGACAAGGCCGAGGGCAGGGATGGTAACAGAGGGAGGAAAAGTAGAAATGTGGGGGTGACAGAGCAGGAGAAGAGAGGGAATAAAGGTATAAATAACTCCAGTGGAGGGAAGTAGAAAGACAGGGAAGGAAAACAGGACTGATGGGAGGAGAGATAAAGAGCAAATCATGTTGGACATGAACTATTTAAATGATAAACCCCATGAACAAGGACTGTGCCCCATTTTGGCCACCAACCCATACCATAGTTTTAAAAAAAACACTGTTTTGGGTGTGTATCTGTCCCTGGTTGTGAGAGGGGTTTAGGATATAGATGCAACTGTAATTTGCCCCCTGATAAATACTTACAGGTTATTATTAATGTTGAATGTCTTAATATGTCCCTGAAAATTCAATTCCTGGATCAGCTAAACTGAAGGAAATTTGACAAGGAGTGCGAGTGAAAGCTTGCACTGCGTGTTGTTGAGTGAACGTTGATGCAACAACACGATTCGGCTTCAATATACATAGCAAGCAATAAAGTAACCACCATGAATTTTACATTTTTGAAGAAACTAATGCAAAAATGACAGGCATGCTGCTGCTAATAAAAACGTTCTTGAATTATTGAGTAAACCAATGTCAGAGCATTTTGAGTGAAATGTTCCTTTTTAGTCAATCGCAGTTCATTTGGCACAGGGTGACCTACTGTACAGTATAATTAGCACCTCCATTGTAACTGAAAAACCACCCTCCCTCCACCTCTCACCCTTCACCTCCCTCCCTTGTCCATCCCTCTCCCTTATTCACTAACGATTCATGCCTCAGAAACGTGTTAAAAATATAGCTTCTTTGTATATTTACTATGTAAGTTAACTTAAACTAAACTACCTAAAAAAAGTGGCCTGTGACAATTAGTTTGTTCTTCAAAATGTTTCATATTTCATTTGTATGCCATCTGTTGATGCCTGAGATAAAGAGATCTAGAGAGAAGATGAAAAGAAAGATGAAAATATGACATCTATAAAAAGCTGTAAATCAATCATTTTTGCCTTTACAATTTTAAAGAGGAAGACTGAAAAACGGACAGAGTCAAGAGTCAAGGCTGAAAATAGTAATAATAATAATAATTAATAATGATATAAAAGCATGTTTAAACAACAACATTATCATATCATCTTCATTATCCTCCTCGTCCTGGCTCTTCACTTCCAGTTGTTACATCCTGCATATGTGGGGAGTGTTAGTCGTGTGTGTCTGTGTGTGTGTGTATGGCAGATTCTGGTGCGTCTGTTCACCAAAATATCTCTGTAGTCCTTCAAGCGAGCCTCTGAAACCTTTGTTTGATTCACTTAAAGATTAAAAAGTAGTAATGGATGATTTAAAAACAAAAAAAAACCTCATCTTTGAGGATACGTGATGGGGGAGAAGAGCGTTTCTCTGGGTACAAAAAGCAAATAATGCAACAAAAGTACAAAACAACACAATATTGACCAAAACATGAGCGTCGCCAGAGAGAAAAAAAAGGAAACGATGAATGTTTGAGGGAGCTGATTGTTTCAGTCAGTCATGTCTGCTTTTTTCACCCGTCCGTCACTGATATCCATCTAAATGTTCTCTTCTCTTTGTGATTGGCTGAGAGCTACTGCGCTCTCCATCTCGACAGCAACAGAACCTCCCGGCCCCGCCCCCTCTGACTTGATTAAATCCTGATCATCTTGAGTCGTGATTGGTCGATGACATCCAGCAGGTTCTTGGCGTCGACTGCGAGGGCGTGAGCTGCCATTAGCATGTGTTTCTTGTAGTCCTTTTGTAAACTGAACACAGAAAACAATTGCTGTTGTCACCACTGCTGTAAAGTTAAGTAGTAAATCATCATGATCAGTCAAACACATCCGGGGTGTTTGTACCTACCTGGTCATGACATACTGTTGGGCCAGTTTCATCTTCGATATTAACTCGGCCAGATCTGAATTCAGCAACTTCTGAGCCATCTCAATCTGTGATAACGCAAATAAGATGTCAAGATCAGAGGACACATAAGAAAAAGAAGAAGAACTGAAAAGAAACTTAGAAATAAATAGAATAAAGCTCCTGGGCCATTTCAATATAAGTGGAAACACCTGTGGGTGTGCAGAGCCTTCAATATTGCACATTCCTAAAGTTAGGAGAGTCACAATAGACAATTAAAAAAATAATTTAAAAACTCTGTAAAACCAGAGATACTGTTGCTTCCTTTTTTTAGTCCCTATACACCATTTTCCTCCATAATTTAGACACTTATTTTGCTCTTATAACAATGTTCGGGAACTGGAAGTCACATGGAGTTTACATGTTTTACTGCAAGGAACATACAGTGTTTTAAAATGGTATGAACGTAACATTGTGCGTATTATATGACAGCATGATCCAGTATGGAAAAGACAAGTGACATCTACTGTAAATATCATAGTCTATTCAAGTGAAAAAATGTGTGGTATACATGTTTGCATGTATAAAAGCATTTATTTGTAATAAACCTGCAATGGCACAACATAGAAATCTGTCATCACCATCAGGATTTTCTGCTGTGATTTTACTCTGAGCTTTTAGTTACAGTATTCATGGAAACTGTTTGTATTTTCAGCCTCCATTATAACATTTTAATTGTGCGTGTGTTTACCTCTCTGTGTGTGCTGGCTGGCAGCACAGGAAGTGTCTCATCCACTGTTGCTAGCAGAGTCCTCAGCGCCAGACCCACCTCCTACCAAACACACACACGAACGCACATATTTTTGCATCAGTCTTCAGTTAATATGCACATTTAAACCTGTTGATGATGATGGATCTTTAACTTGTGTCCAGATACTTTAAAATAAGGGACAGAAAAGTGTAGCATTATAACATTTTCTCCATGTTACAGTAAGTTAAAATGAGAGTGACTATTGATCCTACCTTGACCATTGGGACGTACTCCTCTGGGGCTGCAGGCTGAATCCTATTGGACATCTCAATCACAGCCTTAACCAATCCTGTCACATTCTCATACACTTTGTCGTTGGAACGATCTAAGTTGGCGGTGGGGGGCGGGCTGATCTCCTGAGGCTGCAACTGGACCAATGAGGAAAGTATGACCGTTACAATGAGCCACTATAACCAGAAAAAAAGATTTTTAACTAAATCATATGAAAAAAGTGTATTAAATAAATTCCTTTTAGAAACTGTATTATGAGTTAAATTTTAACTCTAAAAGAAAAGCTCCTTCTGCTACCAGGGTCAATATAGATGACTGTAGTTAGACAGACACAACACTGGGAGGCAGTATCTGACTAGATTTACACACTCTCTCTCTCTCTCTATCACACACACACACACACACACACACACACACACAAGCCTCGGATTGTTATCTCTGTCTACATGCATTTCTACCTACACACTAGATACTTTGACGTTTCTACTATGACAGAAGAGTGTGTTGGGTTGTTAGCACGGTGTGATGTCGGGACAGACAGGGTCAGTTCAACCTGCATTAAGCAATAGTTTTTATACTAATGTTAAATCAAATGATTTAGTGTAATGTGAAAAGGGCTGCTCATGAACCAATACCCAGCTCTGAAGCTCTGTGTACCTGCTGAATGTTTAAGGTCATTTTTGCAAACAAAAAGATGAACTTGCATCTTTAACAACTTGATAAGTTGGTGACACATATCAGAGTTAGTTCTTGCTTTTGTGTTTCTTGGGCCCTAGAGGTGAAAAATCCCTTAATGCAGGTTTAATTAATATTCACAAAAGCTGATTCGATTTTGTTTAAGCTACAAAACCTTTTTTTTAAATGGTGTAGTGCAGCTATTAATGTGGGGACATAATTAAAGCATGGCTGAAGCGATTTGTAGGCTACCCCTTTAATGAGAAAGAGCTCAGCAGAGGGGTGGATTTAAATGAAAAATCGCCTTAAGCCACAATTGAGCTTTTGTGCATTAAATATTGGCTTGTTAATGAGATAAAGTCCCTCTATCAGTCAGAAACAATACACTAAAGTTTCTGTAAAATGTTAAAGACAAACATATCCCACAGCTTCTCCTGTGAAGTTCTTGAATCACAGGAACAACATGAAACTAATGTAGATATTGGGTGGATGTTTCTTTTACACCAAACCTATAACCAGTTAATAATTAGAACTAAGTTAACTACATTCATTTAACTATATTTAACATTTAAAAGAGACGCAATGGAAGACATAAAGTTAGTTTACAATGCTTCTATTGATCTAAGTAAAAACACTACAGTGACTTTCACATTTTGGTTTTATTTTTCTTTACCAGAGATACTGTATTCTTCACAACACTATGTCTATGGCTACTAAAAGCCTAAAGCCAGCTTATTAACGCTGACCCCAGTAGAGATTATTTTGTCACAAATACTGTTTTGAGGTCAAGAATCAACTTCCATGCTCAAATGTTTAGTTTGACCTGTCAACAGTGACATTTTGTTCTGTCTCTGGTAAAGAAAAATAACTTGAGTACAATTCAGAGAGCTTCAGAAAGCTTCTCTGCACATGATAATGATGGTAACTATTAGCTAACTAACTCTACAGTGACGACAGACACACACACACAAAGATCAGCTTACCCTCCACGGCTATGGGGAGGTTGAGGAGATGGGAGGGAGGTGTGGTTGGGTGGATGGGGCGTTTGACAGGGGAAAGGGTTGAAGGGGATTGGGGTGTGCAGGTCGTGAAGAGAGGGGGAAGGGTTTGACAGATTGATTGGTAGATAAATGGATGCAGAGTAACGGGTCAGAAAAAGCCGAATGAGGAATAATAAGATGGCAGGGTGTTAAAGGGAAAGAAATAAATGAGAGGGGGAGAAGGAGTAAAGGGGGAGAGAAGAAGGACAGCACATTAGGCCAAAGCCAACCACAGGCAGCACAGCATGCAACCCATCAATGCCAAATAGTGTTGAAGTCAACTCAAAAACAATATGCTAGAATAGAAATGTCCAAACCAAGCATGCAAGATTAACTCAATAAAATACAGAACTGCCAGACTTCCATCAGTGGAAGAGGCTAAATAAGTTTACAAAAATGATCTTATTCAGCTGCATCTGATCTGATGTGTTATGTGCTTCGTATGTGTGCATATGTACCTTGACCCCCTCGTTGTAGCTGTCCACAGGGCAGAGACTGGCCAGGTTGCTTAGGTGAGCAGGAGCACCGGGGCGGGGCGGTTTCTTAGGAGGAGCCACGTGTTCTGAAAAGAAAAAAAAAAAAAAAAGGAGTTTGATATTATCATCTGTGTGTAGTATAGCTAGCATGCTAAGTAATACTAGTATCATCGGTAAGGAGTTTATAGTAAGTATGATGCATGCTAACAGGTACTTCATGCTGTGTGCAGTGGTGGAAAGTACGTGACTACGTATATTTACTCAAGTACGATACTTGTAGTAGTTTCTATGATTACAATTTAACATAGAAAACATGTGATCAGTATCCAAACTAGTTAACATAAGCATTATTTTATTGTTGTAGCAGGTTGAGGTACAGCTAATTTTAACACTCCAATAATATAATATAATATAGTAGCTACAGTAAATGATATTATTATATTATCTCTGAAAAGGGCAGTTCTATACAATGACTACTTTTACTTTTGGTACTTTAAGGACATTTTGCTGATATCACTTCTGTACTTTTACATTTATTTTAACTGTATTTGTTTTACAGTGTCTGATCACTTCTTTTACTTAAGTATGTCGGTATGCTCGTTCTCTCACCTGGTTTCCCTACAGGCTGGTAGATATGTTGGCTTCCACCCTGCGCAGAGACAAACACACACACATAGACACACCAGGTTAATGCTAGGCAAACCTTCAGTTAACCACATAAATATAAATAATCATTAAAGGAGACAAACTCTTTGAAAAAGAGGATAAACTTTGCCAAAAAGTGAATGTAATGCTGATTTCACATTTCCCGCCAGCAATGTCACCACTCAGCTACAGTTACAGTTGACACAGTGTGGAGATGATGAGGTTAATGCTGAGAACTGGCCTTAGCTTTAGGATTATAACACTACAATAAACATTACAGTAAACTGGGACTGTGCAGTGCCTCTGGGTTTAAAGCTCCCATGAGCCCTCTGTGGTCATGTGGTTGGTGTGTAGGCAGTACCCTCCCTGGCACACAGACAGAAATACTTTCTCTCTTTCTCCCAGCCTCTGCACTTCCTCTGTCTGTCACACACACACACACACACACACACACACACACACACACTGACCGGGGCTTGTAGCGTGCCGTCCTCTCTGTCGATGCTTCCTCTGCTGTTTCTGGACTCTGTCTTCTGCGGGGAAGAGACAGAAAGACACATTTAATTGAAAAATTTGGAATATAAAAAACATAAGTGGGGCATGTGATTCAAAGCAATTTCAATTAGTGTAAAAAATTAAATGCAAGTTGTTCCAGGTAGTTCTAGTTTAGTGATAAAATAAAGTAAAACAAACATAAACACAGTGACTACGGCTCTGATTCCAAATCCTTTAAGTCCTTAAAATACTCACTTTAAAAAAGCATGGGGCATTCACAATCAAAACAAAAAATATGAAAAACAAATCAGTAAACAGTTTGACAGCCACCTGCAGGTCACAGAAATAAAAAGTCTATGCAAAGCAGCTAATAGTTATCTTTTCCAAACCAAACACCACATTTCAACAGAAAAATGCATAATTGAAATTCCACCAATGACTACGACGTGCAGCAGTTATTTTCACATCAACACTGCCTCAAAAAGTGAACATCATCATCAAGTCAGTGAGGACGAAGAGCAGCAGATAAACACAATCCTGTTCACACAGATAACTTCATGACAGCAGAGTCTACAGAGAAAACAGTAACCAAAACCAAGTATGACTCCAACTCCCTCTCTCTTTCTGTTTCAGTACCGTTTTGGTGAAGCACGCCTTGAAGAGATGCATCCTAGGAGAACAGAGGCTGAAGAAGACGGGAGGAGGAAAGCAGAGAGTGGAGGCCATCGAAAGAAGGGCAGAGATGGGGACAGAAAGTATGAGAGGAAGAGAGATGGAGGCTTAAGACATAGAGAGAGAAAGACTGATAAAGAAAATCATAAAGGGAAGGACAGAGAGACCAGAGAAACTGGGAGAGAGAGAGAGAGAGAGGAAACTAAGAACGTGGAAGATGAGAAATGAACTGAGAAAGACAGAAAAATTGAGTCAGAGAAGAATGGAGGGGGAGGAAAAGATAGACAGAGAAAGAGAGAAAGTTTTTCCAGAGGAGGAAAAGCTCCTCTGAGCCACAGAGACAAAATCCTGCAGAGAAAAGATCCAACCGCCTCAAACTCTCCTCTCTGTTTCTCTCCCTCAGTCTGTTCCTCCCTCCCACTTTTTCCATCTCTCTGCATCTCCCTCTGTTTCCTTCTCTCTCTCTCTCTCTCTCTCTGATGGGTGACTCCTTGTTCGTTCCGCCCTCTCCATGGCTCTTGCCAATCCCACTTCCTTTCTCCCTCCTTCTGTCCTCCTCACAAACTTCCATCTCTTTCTTTTCAGGCTTTTTCTTTTACTTTCTTTCTCTCTTATTGATTTGCACTTTTATTCCCTTTCTAGAGATCCTCCTTTTAGTTTATCAAGGTTTACTTGCATATTTCACATATAGAACTTACTTTTCCAATTAGACAGTACTCTATAGTGGTAGGAGAAGTATTGACATTGCAAGTATTAACAGCATTACAGCATGATGCATTGCTGTGTAATGGTTGAAGTGAAGCTAATGTTAACGACTTTATATACGTTTGGGTACGCTTTATATTAATGTACTTATATTAATGTACCATATCTTATAACTTTATGGTATGCTTTGTATAAAACTCTTGTCAAAGTTACTAGTAACTACAGCTTCACTACACTAATAAATGTAGAGAAGTATAAAGTAACATATAATGGAAATACAGTACTTGAATAAATGTACTTAGTTATTTTCCACCACTGGTATTCAAACACACATTCTGTTGTTAGTTAAGCGCCAATTTGCATGACAGCTAAAAAACTCTCATGCAAAGCCATCTATTCTTTAAGACATAAGGAATGGGATCAATTAATAAGAAACAAATGCTTTCACATGGATTCTCCTGCTTTGTCTCTTTTAAGGAAGAACTTGGAAATCATTCACAGCACACGGAGCATAGATTCAATATTGTTTTACAACTGGACTTGAAGCTCATATTCAAAGTAACTTGATAAATACATCAACATTATGTCAAATTAAAAGTAAAAAAAAAAGCAGTTTCTATACCATTAGACCTCTGAAAGTTTTACAGATGTTTACATGTTAAGGGTTCTGTTGAGGATTCTTTTTAAAATTCAATCAGTTATGATACTAGTATATAAAAAGTGCTTATAAACTCTTTCCAGTGTTGGCAATACAGTGATAGAGCGCTTAGTCAACACAAATTCGTTCAAACAAGTGATAATACAGTAGACAGCTACAGAGAGTTCCACTCAGAGTTCATAAACCACACTGCCTTAAAAATAATCCTCTCGCAGTTTGTCTTTGTGGTTAAATCAGCTGTGTGTCATAACTAATTGTCAGTGATACTGTGCATAGTTTGTAGTATTAAAACCGTGACATCATCAGATTAGGACAAGATTAACAGACTTTGAATTCACCACACTGACTTTCTTATTTGTATGAACTGACTTGTGGTCTTAAATTGCTGGTGCATCAGAGGGGAATGGGAAAAAAAGTCCCCGGGCTGTGGTTGCACGTTAGTCCCTCTGCGATGTATCAAGTGTCAGGAGGCTGATAACGAGTCTTTATACTGATGGAAGAAGTCATCAAACAGCGAGATATTTTATTTGTCCCTGTGAAGGAAGCTTCATTTCACTTGTAAATTTCCATGGTCCAAGATCAGGGCCATAAAACTGCTGGGGGTGTTGTGAGCCATTTAGCAATGAGTGCTATCTTGTGTAAACAGCATTAAAGCATAGTCTTACCAAAAGTGTGTGAAAGTGGGTGCCGCGAGGAACTGGTGCATCAAGTGAACATACAGGCCAGGAAGAAAAATACTACGCCCAGGGGTTTTCAAATAACAAATAAGATATCAGCCATTAAGTCTTCCAGGTCTGTCTGGAGAGACTTCCTGTTCTGTGAAGCAATAAATGTGCCTTTCAAATATGGCCTGCTGACCAGATTTATCAGTAAGAACAATGACTGATAAAGAGAGGGGACTCTCTGTGCTTTTCCCTCTCTTTCTGTCTGTCAGCTCTCCTACACCTGGCTCAAAAATAAAAACAGCCCATCCAGGCAAGAGGAGAAACAGTCTGAACTGAAGAGAGAAGAAAAACAGACTTGTTTTGCAAAAGTAGCAATTTGGCTCCTTTTAGGGGACGTTTCATGTGTCTGATGAGATAAATCAAGCGCAACTGAGCCAGTTCAAAGATATTCTGCAGCTCATCTGGCAACAACAGTACACATTAAAATGTTTTCCATTTTATAATGTTTTTGGGCATGCTTCTGGGTTTGTTTTTTTTGGTTTCACGTTTTAACATTTCAGCATAGATTGTGTTGTGTTGTAACACCACGATCTCATCCATAATGACAGAAAACTGCCTTTGGCTGACCAAAGGATTCAGATTCTTGAATCTCCTTGGAAGACAACATAAACACATCTTCTCTTGTTTGCTGCTGCACCTCTATCTTGCACGAATGCTCAATAACACAGCTGACACATATAAACAGACCAGCATGTGCAGGTTAATAGGCAGCTAATGCTAGTTTGGTTGGCTGTCAAGTTAGCTGTCAGAAAAAGTAGATCCCTTTCTAGTTAGCTACAATAGCTAATCGAGGGGGCTACTTTCTGTGTTTACTTTCGGTCAGACTCAGCGACAAGCGTTTGAAATGATTTATGTAAAATTGAAATTTGTTTGGAAAACTTTAGGGGGCTCGCGCTGCTTACCCCAATAAATGTTATTTGCGGAGTCGTGTTTCTCTAAATCTCTCCAACAGACGTGGTGAGCGCAAAGTATTATGATGACCCATAGAAAGAATGACCTGGTTGGACCTCATAATATGGCAAACACTGAAAACAGCAGCTTATATATAAACATCTGTGTGTTTGTGTGTGTGTTAGTACCATGAAGCTCTCCTCCTGCTCCAGCCACCGCTGGTCGTCCTCCATCTGCTGTTGCTGCATCATCAGCCTCTCCTCCATCAGAGCGTGGCCCACACATCCACTGTCCTGTAGAAAACATGGGTGTTTAAATGTTAATTGTTGCTCTTTCAACTTTTTATTTTTATTTTACATTTAGCCATACTAAATAATGAAATTCAAAAAGTACAAAATGGGATAAACAGGTTCAGGGCAGCAACATGATCACCTCAATCACCTTTACATGCTGACAAGTGATTGATTGAACTGTGTGATGATCTTAAATGTCATATTATATCATGTTATATTGTAAAAATCAATATAAAAATGATTGCAGGTATCAAGTTGCCATTTTAAACATTCTCCTCACTGCAGTTACTTTATTCCCCTGCACAGAGCACTGCGGTCTGCTTGAAAAAACAACTTCACCATATGGTTGAAGTGCCAGCACCTCACTACTGTAACGTCACCCGCTATGTTTAATCAAAATGAAAAGTAAATTACAGGAATGTATATGAAAATTGAGACCTGGGTTGTTTTAGGCTCAACTGCCAACTGGGGAAAACCTGTTCAACATTTTCAGTTATAGTACTTAGATGTCGTCCTTACGACTTGTTCAGGTACATTTTTTATGTGTTTTCTTGCAAAGCTGGATGCAGCTTGAAGTAAGGTGACACGTGAAGATATGAAAACTCTCACCACTTCATAATAGGGTTTTTCCTGTCAGATGTTCTTTATAAAACTGTTTATATATATGTGTGTGTGTGAGTGCGTACCTCCATGTTAGGGCTCCACAGTGCTGTGTGTTCAGGTCTGTGTTGATTCCAGGAATCAGTAGGAGGGTAGCTGCCTCCTACCCCTCCTACACCACCATGGGCTGACGGCTGGAGGGGGACAGAAAGAGAGAACAGAAAAAATGGTTAATAATGGAAAGAGTATGGAAAGAATCAACTTTTTCCATACTTGTTTTTGCTTGCTATTTCTACAACAGGACACAAGACCAAATTCTAAAGAATTCTTATGAGTATATGAACAATAAGCGAATATATCAACTGATCAAGCCACGGCTCCAACTATTTACCTTTTGTATCAAATGTAACTATAACTTAGTTAGTTCCTAGTTTGTTAGTGTCATTTTTCAGCTCCAAAAATGTTGTTGGGACGTGAACTGAATGCAATAAAACAAAAGAATTGAGAACATTTTTAAAATGCATAAAAACATGTACAGTAAGAAAGTACACATGAAAGTTACAAGTGTAAGTTGACTGATATTTCCTTAGAGGATATATCAAACTGCCAAGTTACAAACAGACTCATAGACAGGGTCTCTGAATCAGTGGGAATAATCAAGGAATCATTATAAAATAATAATAAATACTAATCCTATTAACACTTGAGGTAAGCGTTTCTCTGTCTGCTGTGTAATACACGCTACCGAAATATATAGATGTTATTCTTACTTGTGATATAATAAAGTTTGACTTAAATAGCAGTTAAAATTATGCACTCCTTATAAGGACGAGGGAGAGAGAGAGAGAGAGAGAGAGAGAGCTGCCATAAGAGCTGGAGGGTGGCTTTGATTTGTGTGTGTGTGTGTGAGTGGCTTTTAGAGCTACAGGAAATGCCTGCTGTCTGCTCGGTTTATGAGAAGAGAAATAACTGCACTGAAAGTCACTGCACTCTCATTTTCTCTGCCTTCACATTTCTCTTTCTGACTTTGACACATGCAGCGCACGCCTGCTGTCTTCGGAGTTAACTCAGACTAAATACTCTATTACTGGGGTGGCCTTTCTTGTCATGATAGTGCACAACTTCGACATTTGAGACCGAGATCATTTTGATAGTTAAAAGGATGCTTTATAGAACCTGACAAAAGATGATTCCAATATTGTAATTAATGCACCTTTCTTGAAAACAGCATTCCTACAAAGTTTTGATTTAATACTCCCTGCACTTTTTCCAGACTTTAACTTCTTCGCAAGATTTAAGGAGCTTAGTCAGTGTTAAGTTTAGTTTTGTGCAGATTGCCACACTGCCCAGCCTCTAATGATAATCTTTGTATTAAATACAGTATATAAGTGAAAATGGCAGTGTCTGAAAACAAGATAATTTTATAATTTTTCAATATTTAACAATAATCTTGTTTAGTTTATCGACAAACTTTTTCAAAACCTTTAAACGGCCAAATTTTCTATTCATATATTTTTCCAGACCTCTGTGGGAACTCAGGTAAGTAAGTTAAGTAGAACAACAAACAATGAGAAAGATTTTGACTTTTTTTAAACATTACGTTGCCTAGGTGGCTCTCTTAACAACTGTCAGTTAACATCAAGCAATAGATTTTGTTGATAAAGAGAAGAAAAAACACACTTTGCACAGCTAGAGGGCAACTGCAGGATGAACATGAAGTCAGAGAAAAAAAACACTTGTGCAAGTGTTTGTGGTAGTGAAAACACACAACCTATAAAAATATTTGATCAAGTTAACTCAAATTAACGCTGATGAGATCAGCATGTTTCACTCATATATTTCTATGAGTCGAGTGTGCCGTCACGACCACAAACATTTTTGTTATCTATTCCTGACACTGTATATCTTTCTTAAATGAGTATCTGTGGTGTTTTCCTTGCTAACTGTTTCTGAATATGTGTTTGTTCTTAAAGATTCCTGCAAGACTTTATAGAGTCATAAATTCCCCCATCTTCCTCTCTCTACTCCGGCACACTCCTGCTGTTTCCTTTCCACCTAAAACCTCTGGAAGTCAGAGGAAAACACTGCTGCAGCCACGGTGGACGAGAAGGAACAGAGGAGCACAGTTTTCTCACTACGGGAGCTGTGTGTTTGTGTGTGTGTGTGTGTGTGTGTTTGCTGTACCGAGAAGTGGTTGAGTTGGGGCCCGGAGAAGAAGCCTTCACTGGAACGAGGACTGGGGTAACCTGGTCTGCTGGGCTACAGACAGAAAGATAACAGTTTGTTTCTGTTTATCAGCCATGCCAAACACAGAGAGAAGTGAATCAGTAAGACAATCACTCAGTCTTACTTTAGGCGGGGCTTCATCAGACCCTCCAGAGTCCCAGGACACTGTCACTTGTCGCCTCATCTCCATTCGAAGTCTCTCCTCTTGTTGAAGCTTCTCTTCCTCCAGTATGGTGCTACAAACATTATACACAAAGGACTCATCTTAATAAGTGGTTTACTGCTTCATCTTAGTAGGTGGTGGACCAATAGGAACAAATTTACTTCCAACATGTTTATGTTTCTCAGTACAGGAAAATAAAACAGGCAGGTGTTTTTTTGACGAAAAGTGGGCAAAACTAGACACATCATCTTTATGATTGGAGGAAATTAAATCGTTGATGGAAAACTCTTCTTCATTTGGAGAAAAACTAGTTCCAACACCAAAATGATAGAGGCTACTGTGATTTGTTTATGGTAAACACACCAAGGTATCAGAATTTGGGCTGGACAAAATTCATGTAACAGTAATCAAAATAATCTCTTAATGTATGAAAAATCATTATTCATCAAACTAAAACAAAGTATTGAAAAAAGTACTCCATGACTTTGTCGTACAATGAGCAACTTTAATCCATATTTGCTTTTAATCTTTAATTTTTATCAATAAAATTTGTTTATTAATCACTATTTATCCAATTATATAATAACAATTAATACAATAATGATATGGGATATGGATATTTACTGCACAGTTCTGATTACCTTTAATAAGACAATGATGTATTAATATGTAAAAATATTGTAGCAACATCATTACAAACACTGGAAATCGTAGCACCATTCAGTACGCACTGAGCTCATTAGTAAAGCATTACTACAGTAATAGTATAATTGGTGTAATTAATATTTAAAACATGACAACACGCAAGCACTTGTAGGCACAAACTGACAAAAACATTTTATTACCTAAGTTGTGTTTTGAGTTCGGTGAATCGCGGCCGCTTGCTGGGGTCATAAGACCAACATTTGGTCATCAAACTGTAGAGGGTGGGCGGGCACTGAGGAGGCATAGCCAATCGCTCGCCGTTCTCTATCCTGCCAATCACGTCATTGTTCTTCACCCCCTGGAAGGGCTTGATGCCGAACATCAAGATCTCCCACATACACACACCTACAGAGAGACCGAGGAACAAGCAGACGTGGTTCTTTAGGACAGAAAATTATTGACAAACGCACATATGTCAGACACAGACGCTCAGACGATGTACTGTAATTATATTTTTCCTGTAACAGCAACTAACACAACACACGCATGAATAATCATAACTCACCAAACATCCAGACATCACTGGCTGAGGTGAATCTTCTGAAGTTGATAGATTCGGGAGCCATCCATTTGATAGGAAGTTTACCTTTAGAAGCTGAGACAAAGACAAACACAGGTACATTAAAATTACCCAAAAAGAACAGAATGATTTTTATAACTACATTAAATTTGTAACTCCGTCATCTGAATTTTGCAGTCACTCCCGAGGGTTAGAGACCAGAAGAAGACACTGGTTTCATAACATGCCATCATATGCAATAGATGACTTCAGTCAAGATAAGCTGCAGTACCCTGATGTAACCTGTTGATGGTGGTAAAGTACTGGCAACCAGAACAGCTGGTCATATACACAAAACTAGATGTGTTACTGGGACAACAAACTGTTCTCAGATCAGCACAGAAAATCAGAGTAACCAACAGCAGGAGGCTGCAGGGAAACAGTTTAACAGTGTGAAGAGGTTAGGACATTAAAAACGGTCTTGGATACATTTAAAATATTAGTGAATCAATGTTCTGTGTCACAACACAAGACAAAGCTGTGTATGAGTGTATTGGTTTCAGTGTGCAGGTGTTTGTGTATCATTTACCTTTGTAGTAAGAGCTGTCCTCCATGTATCGTGACAGACCAAAGTCTCCGAGCATCACACAGTCGACTGAAGAGACCAACACATTGCGTGCTGCTATGTCCCTGTAAGTCAGTAATGGCTGTCATTAGGCCTGAAGCAAAGATGTTATTAGTCGTTTCTTAGATGCAAAATATCTATCAAAGAGCATGAGAGATGAAACAAACATGGCTGTGTCTGAAAACCGCTCTATATTTGCTGCAGAGTGCACTATACTGTATGTACTTTCTGTCGCTTTATTTCAGTGTCTGAGTTCTAAAAGTAAACATTATGAAGCTTACAGTACCCTAAAACACTCGTACAACAGAACAAAACATGTAGTGTCCGTAACATGAACACTAACTCCTGCAAAAAATCCCACAACGCAATACTTTGCCTTTGACAGATGTGAAAATTACAGTTACGTAACACTGCACCTGCAGTTTTAAGATTAAATTAGAAATCAAAACTCTCGGAACTGTCCTGGTCAATCAGTTTGAACTTCTATATATCTGGTATGATCATAATAATGTGAATCTAGTACATGCAATCATGTGCCCACAGTTATTCCTCAGTTGGTCTATCTAATCTTCTGTGTGTGTGTGTGTGTGTGTGTGTGTACCTGTGTACAAAGCGTTTACTCTCCAGATATGCCAGTGCCGTGCTGAGCTGATAGGCAAACAGAATGAGAGTGGCCAAATCCAAATTGTACTTCCTCACCTGAAGGAACGAACGCAACTGTAGACAGAAAAACAGGGATGGGGTAATGATAGAGAAATAGTTTTATATAGTGTATTTATAGAACAATGGCAGATACTATGTCAATGTGTGCCACCATTTTTAATGACAAAACGTGAAAATATCTCACTCTGATAATAGTCTGTCAGCAAAACCTTACCTAAACAGTGGATTTAGGTTTCTCTAAATATAAGGGCTTTTCCTGAGCACCTACCATCATGACGTACACTCACACACACTCTACTCTACTCAGTTCTTATGTGTGAACGGCCCGTTATCCACACAGCCTCAGGCGTACCTCTCCGAGAGTACAGAGCTCCATGATGATCCACACAGGGTTTTCTGTGATCACTCCGATCAGCTTCACGATGTGAGGGTGGTCAAACTGACGCATGGTCACTGCGAGCGAAACGAGGAAATGAGTCATGGTTTGCTAATAAGTCAAGTTGATACACACTCGCACACAAAAACACAGGGTGGTCTTACATGCTTCTTGTAGGAACTTTTCTCTGACGCTGTCTGATGTACAGTTCTTACAGGTCTTAATGGCGACAGGTAGAGCTGGTTTGTCCTGCAGAACACGGCGTACAACAAGTCACAGGTTAGCAGATTAGTGATAATAAAGCAACACAAAACAAGGATATTTTTTTGATATTGATAGCATATACAGTGTTAGTACTGCTTTTTATGGTGAGTAAAATTCAAGCACTTTTCAAGCACTCTCAAGGTACCTAAACCAAACATTTTCAGACTCTCGAAGCCTTTCTCATCACATCTAAATTGTTACTATAAACGGCAGGAGACAGCAAACAAATATCACGACGGGATCGTTTCATTTCAAATATTAAAAGATTTTTGGTTTACATGAGTGATTCTGTAGCTGAAACACCAGATTATGTTGAAAACAAAGCATTTTTCAAGGAGTATATTCCAATTCAAGCATATTCCTAACCTTGAAAACATAACGGTTAAAATGAAGCATTTTCCAAATTTTCAAGACTTTGTACGAACCCTGTATATATAACAATATAGCAAGCATATGCAAAAATCACATAAGATGTTTAAATGAATGTAATTGAATGCAATGTACAGACAAAACTCTTAACACGTGTAGAAACAAAAAAACTGAACTACAATTTACTTGAAATGATTAATTTGGACAAAAAAAGTTTGTAAAACTTTGTAACTCAGTATGTTCAGTTTGTAGTATCATCATAAGCAGTAAGTAATCTGCTCTTTATACTTGTTAGAGTGCAGACTTCACTACCAGACAGAGAAAGACATGAAAGTCACTTTAGTTTACTGTGACTGAAAACTGACAACCATCTTGTATCCCAATACCTTAAAGAACTTAAGCTATGCTTTATTTGCACCTTCTATTTGTCCTACATATGTCTTTGTGTGTGTGTTTCCACATACCGGGCTGTTATAGACTCCTTGGTGCACATCTCCAAACTGCCCCTCTCCTATGCAGCGGCCTAACTCTATCCTGTCCCTCTGGATCTCATAATCCCGCGCTGAGAAGAGAGGAGGAGAAAAGAAAAGAAGTGGAAATAGTGAGATAGGTACGTTTATAGCCATTACATATGACATGCTTCTCTCAGACCACACGGATGGGGCTTACCAGGGCAAGACAATTTGGATGGTATCCGGTAACTGTTTTAATCACAGAGAAGTAAGTATTGAGATACTTTTAAGATAAATGATGAAATATCCAACTTTCTGGCAGTCAAATTATTGTCCTTTTTGGTAAACCCCACCCACTGGCATTAAGATCATACTAAAATAAACCGTTAACAAGATACAACAAAATCATTTCGACCCATGTTTATACATTCAGATTATATTCCCTTCCCATAACACCTCTAACTAGACACACCTTGACCTGACACGCACACTGCCACACAAAATTACAAACACACCAACATACGGCAAACCCATCAGGCAAAATGTAAAACTCTGTGTTTACATTACATGCACACCAGAGTCCCATTACCATTCCTCTTTATTCCTGTGACACAGTAAAAAAGGGGGCTACAGTGAAACACATAAACAACTTGTTCTGAATAAGATTATTAATTTAGATAAACACCCATAGTGCTCTGTGCATGTAAACATCACGAGCCCATTTCTAACACACTTTGCAAAGCAGAGAGGAACGCCTGGGCCTGGAGGAAGGTCTTTTTAGTGAAATATTCATAAGACTGATATAAACTGATGCACTGGATCTGAAGTGTATCCGATATGGTCTGTGTGTGCAGTCACCTTTTTATATTCAGTGAGTATGTCCAAAAGAATTTGAATGAAAGCAGCTGTTTTTGCAACTGACATCCACATGCTTTGACATTTTAACTTTTTATCAATATTTCCGCCTTGTTGAAAAGGTTATGATGTAAGCTGCCAACCATCTGCAGTAAAAATGGGCTAAATACTGAGTTCAAGAGGTTTATGCAGGACACTAACCATCAGGAATCTATCCTGTGAAAGCTTACTTATCTGTTGGGCTAAACAAAGTTTGGCTATTTGACTCAACCAACAGATAAACAGTAAAATCACAAATACTAACAGCGTAACCAAAACAAATTCCATTATAAGGAAGTTCACTGCAATTAATCCATACTGCAGTTCGCTTGCAGGAATCTAATAACTGCTTCAAACAGAAAAGAGCCCACAGATGACTGAAAGAAAAAAATAATAATGCGACCATGATAAATCACAATTAAGAAATACAAATGTCATAACCGACATGATGGTGAAATGAGAACCAAGCCAATAAACAAAGCAAACACTGTGAGGTTGTTTAGCTCCAGAGGTCTGGGGACACTTCATCATCCCAAATTCTGTTTCTATTAATGAAGTAACATCTTGCATTGTTTATGGATTGGCTCTCCCTTTCATTGCCAACACCAGACCCAAATGAACTGCATTCTACAAAACACCAACAACCACAAGTCAACAACAATCTGGACACCACTAGGTATCTTGTTTTTTTTCTTTGCCAGATACTTATGGTGAAAGGAACCTCCAACACTGGTTCCTAACTACTCAAAAAAGCCACGTAAACTGATAATGTTGCTCATGTAAATAAATGGGTACTGTTAGATGCACCAATTAATTTTAAAGAGGAAGGCTGACGAGGAAAATCTTTACCTACGAATCAAGTGTAATCAAGTGTCCGGCAAAGAAAAATATCAACAAAAATATAAAATCTCAAGGCATTTCGGTAGGACAGAATGAGAGAGAGAGAGAGACAGGGAGTTTTACCTTCAACTACTCCATAGCTGACTGTGTTGGCGATGGGAGAAAGAGGAAGAAAGAGAGATGAAGAGAGGGAGAGAGCCAGACAGTTGCTTTAAGGTTGAAAATAGCTCAGAAAACACACACACACACACACACACACACACACACACGTATACAGACCTATTTCACTCTTTATCTGATGTTCAGTTAATAAATAAGTTAATGAATGAAAAACTGAGCTCACACTGCCACATAATGGTTAAAAGAGTAGGTTTGCTATATAGTCATTATTGTTATACAGCTTCATTTTATGCATACAGCAGACAGTTATGACATGAACACACGTACAAACTCGGGCAGTGAGTAGGAAAATATGTCTGCAGAAAGTCTGTTTAGAGGAAGTTGCAGAAAAAAGGAGACTAAAAAAAAGCAAAGTGAAAGAAGGGACAAAGAAATAAAGCCAGACAGAGAAAGATAGAAAAAGACTGTGGGAGGAAAGGAGAACACAGTCCATTTTCAAAGTTGGCCACGCAATCAAATACATGAGTACTTTGTACTGGCCGAAACATCCACATCAAATGTATTGGAACAGAGGGCTAAAGCCACCATTACTCACAGGGCTATAGCCAGACTTACCAGCATACTCATTTTACTAACATATGAATGAATTTGACAGATGTAATGTGAGTCCAACCAAGCGGAGTTATACAGTATGAGTTGTAGCCTCTCTGACCTTCAGCTGTTTATGTAAGACCGTGAAACTGGCCTGAATTTGATTAGCCGCTACCTAACCAAATGTGGTTAAATGCAACTTGTCTGATGTTCCCAGCGAGAGTGTGTTCCTTGGAAGAGATTCACACCACGCTCAGCTGTCAGATAGCGGAGCACAAATTAATGTTTGTTTGAGAACGTAAGCATTTGAGAGAAGAATAACACTGAACCTGTTATTATATAGTTCTCTTGCTGCACTGCAACAGAAGATCATTTCTTGAGTAGAAATTACTTTAGTTGGTAGATATTAGGCGAAAGACAAGATTGAGTAAGTTACTTACTGGAGGGCATGGTGTATGTGTCCTCTTCATCAACTATCTCGGCATAGTCATCAGTCTCTGTAACATTAGATACACACAAACGGTGTAAAAATACTAAAAAACACAAGAGCATACAATAAAAAAACACACAGGCACGCATGTCTAAAATAACAAATACACACACAAACAATGGGAAGATCTACACATGTTCAGTTTACCGTGCGTCCACTATGGTATGAAGGGTCACAGATACACACACAAACACGTGTGCAGTAAAAAACAAAACTGCACCAAAAAACTACAAAATAAAGCATGAAGCTAACTCAGAGTTTCAACAACTCCTGCGCAAAGCAACACCGACGTAGCTCTTCTCTTTCTCTCGCTCCCTCTCTCTCTACACACACACACATACACACACTTGGCGGAGAGTGTCAGCTGAGCATGTGTTGTACATATCTGTCTGTGTGAGAGCAGCTGGGCTGCAGGGAGTAACTGTGGTGGTGGTGGTGGAGGAGTGGAGGGAAAGAAAAAGAGAAGAGACAAAGACAGAAAGGAGAGAGTTCAAGAGAGACAACTAGAAAATTAAAGATAGAACAGGAAAGAGAAATCAGTTAAAAAGGATACGAGAATAAGAGCGAGTAAGACAGTAAGAGGAAGAGAAAGAAATAGTGGGTCTAGCTGTCGTGTAAGCAGATGGTAGCGTTTAGGATCAAATGTGTGCAGAATCAGACAGATAGGCAGATAGAGGGGGAGAGGAAGAGAGCCAGCAGGAAAAAGAAAGGGAAAGATGGACCAAGTCTGTCTTAACCAGATGGTGGTGTTTAAAATAAAATCAGTGTGCAGACTCAGCTGTTGGAAACAAGAGTCGAACATCTGCTGTCTTGAACGCTACCCTCGCAGCTCTGCTCAGGATTTATCAGGCTCTGTGGGAACGTGTTCCTAAATTTATCAGAAATCCTTTTCTAAAGCCTGTGGCTGATTTTCTCAAGAAAAGCTCTGCCATCAAGAAAATCAGCCATGTAGAATAAGCTGGAGAAAGCACTACTGGCCAGCAGTTTGGTTGTTAATGTAATGCAGGCTAAATAATACACTGGATGGTAGTAAAGGAGATGTGAAAATTGTTTAATGCTAAAAGAAGACATTTTGGGAAATACATATATTCGCTTTCTTTCCAAGAGTTAGATGAAGAGATTGACACCACTCTCAAGTCTTTATGGTAAATATGCTAGCTTAGCATAACATTAAGACTGGAAGCAGGGGGAAACAGCTAGCCTAACTCTGTCCAAAGGTTAAAAAAAATCTCACTAATTAACATGTTATATCTTGTTTGTTTAATCATCAGACAGAAGGCTAGCTGTTTCCCTCTGTTTCCAGTCTTTATGCTAAGATAGGCTAACCAGCTGCTGGCTCCAGATGGATAGACATGAGAGTGGTATCAACCTTTTCATCAATGTCAAACAGTGTCAAACAAATGAAACAATGTAGGCTTTAAGGTTATAACTTTTACTCTTATTACTACTATTACTTTACCAGTACAACAGCCCATAGGAGAAGAGGTTGGAAAATGTTTAATGTTCAAACAGGCATGACTTTTGCTAAACCATTGTTGTGCATGATTTATGTTTTGCATGAGAGGAAAGACTTTAATGCGCCTCTAAAAATATCTTCATATGAGCTGGAATAAAAGCAACAGCTCTGCTTACTCTGTTGCTGATACTCAAATGTGTTATTATAAACAGCACAGCATTTCAGCAAGAGGTGGTTTTCATCAGTCATGGTTTATTCGATTAAACACATTTGAGCAACATTTTACTCCTTTTTTAAATTCCAGACAGGCTTATGAATGTTTTCATACGTGCAATTATAAAATGGTTCCAGCTGATTTCAAACTGTTTCTTTAACATTTTCTAATTTGTTTGTTGCCTTTAAATCTGCAGCTTTCTTAAGTGGTTTCAGTTCTATAAATTAAGATTTTTTTAATACACATTTGGTAGTTTGTAACATGAAGTCCATTGTTCATATTGCTGCATATTGGCTCCCATTTGTTCTAAAAAATGAGCCGTTTTTAAGTTTGACTGGTCTAACTGCCTCTTTCTGCTTTTAGTGGATAATGTGTGCATGTGTGCTTGCATGTCTGTGTGTGTGTGTGTGTGTGTGTGTGATCTAGTTAGCCCATTATAGCCAGGAATGCACCCGCTCTTGAATCCAGCAAACCTCTCCCAACTCCACTCTGTGTGTGCATGAATGTATGCGAGTACATGTGTGTATGATTTTGCGTGCGTGTGTGTGTGTGTGTGTGTGTGTGTGTGTGTGTGTAAAGATTGTGTGTGTGTGTGTGTGTGTGTGTGTGTGTGTGTGTGTGTGCAAAGCTTGTGTGTGTGTGTGTGTGTGTGTGTGGAGAGACAGAATGGTTTGGAGAACTTCCCTTAAAGAGAAATACCACTTAATTTCCAAATTCAGCTTTTGTTTTGTTCCCCCTGGCGTTAAAAGCAGACATATTTCAAATTTAGAGGCAATCCACTTTAAAAAATAATCGCAAATAGATACAAACACAAACACACAAACATCTTAAAACCAAAAACAACACTAAAATAGTAAACCACTCTAGCTACTAACAGATCAAATGCATTGAAGCTAGTGGTGATTTACTCATGTTTCCAATCACTGAAACATGAGCTAAACACTAAACACATTCTAAATTATTTCACTCACTCTATATGTACATAAAACAGCACATACACACATAGCGCCATTGTTAAAGATGTAGGAATGCATGCATAAACATCAACCCACACACCAACACACACACACACACTACCCTTTCCCGGGAGGTTGCAGTGTGTTGGTGGAGTGAGGACTATAAAGACGGAACAACAGAGAGATTGATAAACAACAGCATAACTTTACCATCCCCGCTAAGATCTTCTGCAGGGTCCAGGAGAGCATGCAGGAAACGGGACAGCAGAGGAGGAGGAGGAGGAGAAGAGCGTGGAGAGAGAGAAAGCAGCAAGGAGAGAGAGAGAGAGAAGCAGGAGGCAGAGCGGAGAAAAGAGGGAGAGAGAAAAGAGAAGCGGTTAGAGCATGAAAAGCCTTGAAACAACATGGGAGATGTTGCAGCATCTGCAAAGCCAAACACTCAGCGAGCAGTTAGTTAAGATCCAAAATATCTCCAGTGGAAAAAGGCTGAGTTAACAACTTTCATTAATGCTGTGCAGACACATGAAAGTGAAAATGAACTAGCAGCAGTACGAGAGGAAGTGTTTGAACTCCAGCATCGTTTCAAATGAAGTATGATGTCTGAGCCAAGCTGTAAATATTTGTGAGTCGGAGAGTTAATGTATGGTTAGCAGACAGAAGAGTTTAACATGTGAGTTCCAGTGGAGTAATGTAAACAATGAGCACTCATTGCTTGATCAAGGTTTCTCACATTTCTAGAAAAAGGTTCATTTTATGTATATTTTTAAGGTTTCATATACTTTATTCTCAGGGGCAGTGGAAGCAGTTTCGACTAAATTTGATAAATCTTAACCCAAACAAGGAGGAGAGAGAACATCGCCCCAGTTCTTAAAGGAAGAGTTTGGCATTTTAGGATATACGTTTATTTGCTTTCTTGTTGAGAGTTAGATGAGAAGGTCGATACCACCTTCATGTCTCTAAGGTAAATAAACAGCCTGCAGCCGGTTAGCTTAGCTTAGCATCAACACTGGAAACGGGGGCAAACAGCTAGCCTAGCTCAGTCCGAAGGTAACAAGATCGACCTGCCAGCACCTCTGCTAAGCTAAGCTAACCGTCTCCTGGCTGTAGCTTACAAGAGTGGTGTCATTCTTCTCATCTATCTCTTAGCAAAAAAGCAGATTTCTTTGTTAACTTCGTGTTTTAAAAAGTTGTTTTACAAATAAAGCTATTATTATAAAGCTATTATTACCAGCTCAATTGACTTACAGTAGTTCACCAGTAAAATTTGAAATTCTAAAAGTAGGATGTCGACCATGCCTGCGTGTCACATTTGGAGCCTCCAGCAGAAAAAGTTTGGATCATTTGTTAAAGATTCAACAACAAACCAGCTGCTGTCCAGATCCACGACTGTCTCTGGGCTACTGAGGAAAGCTGCCAAAGCCATAGATGGAGACACGAGGACATGTACTGACCCATTTAGTTTGTCAACCTTGCTGCAGGACACGTATGTACAGTAGATGGGGAGCATTGTGCTGATCAGCTGCTTGAGGACACTTTAACAGGGCAGATCCCTTGAACCCAGATCTTTTAAATGCAGGAACGATCTTTCTAACCACTTGGCCACCCTGCCACGAATTAACCGACATAAAAAAAAAAAAATCATTAAAAATAACCAAACTGTGACCTCAACAGCAAGGCATGTGCTGAAGTGAGACTCGAGAGAAACATTTTACTCTGTTTGTCAGTGCTGGCTACTTCTGTAGAATGAAAGTAAGTATTTTACAGAGAAGAAAATGTCTATCTTTAGTAGCACACATAAGCCTCAGGTTTTATAGAGATAACTCTCAGTTAGAAAGCACTGCACAATTCAGAGTATTTTCCATTTGTTTACCACTCTTATTTAAAGAGCATTGGCTTGGTTATAAGCAGGAACACACAAGCAGTTATTGTGGTTGAAGCATGTGTGTTTGTGTGTGTGTGTGTGTGTGTGTGTGTGTGTGTGTGTGTGTGTGCATAAGACTGAATTAGACAAAGCAACCATGCACTGAGGACAAAGACAGTTTAGTAGAAGAGGGCATCCTTAAAAATGAGATAGATTGTGATGCAGCAGATAAAAGTGATTAATTCACAAAGCCATTTAAACTTTACATTAACAATATGGGAAAAAAATCCCCCAAAGCTGCCAAAACTATGTCAATATTTTGAGTATATATTGTTTTAACCTTTTCTGGACCAAATGAGTGCTATAAATCAATCAAGGAAGACAAGATAAACCTTCAAACAGCTCTTACATACTAAAATGCATTTACTATGCGCATCTTATTTCAGATTTCATCAATAAGTTACTCTCTCTGAGGTTTTTCTGTGCACCATCTGTGTGTCCTTTCATGCAAAGTAACATTACCCAATAACCATGATCATCAAATCAGGCATTTTATTCTGCCACATCACAATTTTGTGGATACGCTCCTCCACTAACTGGCCAATGAGGGCCGAGGATACCATTGGGCGGCGAATCTGAACAGAAGACAAAGGGGAGGAGGAAACGCCGTGCCTTGGTTGGCTTAGGAGGTGTCGATGTCACTAGGTCTGCAGCCAATCAGGCAGGAAAGAAGACCAAAGTGTGAAGAAGGAAAAAAAACAAAAAACAGAGTGAATGGATGTGAGTACAGAGGGGAGATGTGAGAAAGGCCGAGGGGGAGAGGAGGAAGTAAACAAAAGAAAGCAGGAAGAGAGGGGACGGGATGAGAGAGAGGGAGAGGCAGTCCCAACAGAGAGGGAAACAATGAGTGAGAGAAAAAACAGATGTTGGAGGAAATGGAAAGACAGAAAGAAAGACAGTAGTCGGAGCCAAGGAAGCTATCAGACTGTGTTCATCTTGCTCCTAAACCAGTCGATTTGTGAGTGTGTGTGTGTGCATGATATTTATCTTACCTGAGACAGAGATAGCTCTTACTCCACTCCTGACTGCCTCTAACTTTTTGTCATTATTGGACACTCTAGAGAAGAGGGGGGAAATGAACAAACAACAAATCAGACTACAATAACAGTCAAAGAAGTTAACACTCAGGTACAACAAAACAAACATGCCAAGGTTAAATCCAAGCCTCTTTAAAACACACATGTCTGTGATTTTTAAAGTCAGATCTCATTGAAAGAGCAGGCTGTTGAAACTGCTTCTGAAAACGAACCCTTACTGTTTTAATTATCTCTCTGCCTTTAGCGTGCGCTCTCAGTCTGTTTCATCTGAGCTCTACTACGATCTTTACATCCCAGACCACAACAGGCAGAGAGAAAAAGAGAGAAACTTAGAGTGAGAGACCAAGAGAAAGAGGAGGAGACTACCCAAGTGTTTAAAAACCCTAAGTGGAAAATATTTGGCTCCTAAACTTATCTCCTTATTTGACCAGAGACAGAGAGAGAGAGGAGAAAAAAAGAGGGAGAGATTTAAGTTGAAATGACCAAAAGTAAGCAAAAAGTTGCTTGTTTGAATTTCATCAACTGACAGTGAAATGTGAACACACAACGTCCAGGCCTCTACGGTCACAGATGAACAAACACAATCAACTCCACATACCCCTAAAAATCTTTTTTAAGGCCCTGCAGTTCTGAGCCAAAACCATAAGAAAGAATATATTAGGTTGTCCCAGTTTAGTTTTTCTGTTTTTCTAAGAGAAAAAAAAATGCAGGTTGAATTATGGGTAAATTTGGGCATGAAACCTTTTTATAAATGGATTAGTCTTTTGAGTTTTGATGTAATTTATTTATGGACACATTGAAATACCATGTTAATGTAACACTACTGGGCTGAGACTGCAGATTATTTTAATCATAGGTTAATCTGTTGATAAAATGTCACGTGTCACAAAACTGTGAAAAATGCCCATCAAAATTTCCCAGAGCCCAAGATGATGTCTTAACTTAAAAGATATTCAGTGAAATAACAATAATAATCCATTATCAAAATAGATTAAATTAATTTTCTGTCAATCGACTACTTGTTTCAGCGCCACACTTATTTCCATCACATTCCCAAGATATTAAATGAGAGACACAAAACGTGCAACTTGAACCTTAACAACAAAATCTTAAAAAACAATGACATCAGTACAAACTGAACCACAAAATAAATATGTCACCTTACTCCAGAATTAATCCATAACCTGTCCTCTGAAAGTCTCTTTGATATTTAATGGAAACCTGCTCCACAGTGTTGCACCAGTATAAAAAAGCTTTCGGCTACATTATTTACTAGAAGCACAATACTTGAACGCACACTGGCGCTAAGGTTATGCTTAGTATGAGCGCAAGCACTCAGAGGGGAATTCCCATTGATGGTTTTGTACATATGATGCAGCTTCTGTAGTTCTACACTGAGCGGTACGAGCAGCTGTGCCACACTTTATCATCACTTACATGAGTTTGAGGAGACACATTTAATACTGAATAGGCTTATTTTGCATCACCTACAATTTGTCCCTAAATTGAATTGTCATACTACAATACCAAGCAAGTCAAGTCAACTGTTATAAGCAAACACTGAGTATGACAGTTTATTTGAATTTCTAAAGATTATTTTTTGTCTCAGAAATTTCAGACTGGTAAATCACCTCACACAGCCAACATACCATCTTTGCGTGAGACAGATGGGGAAATTACAGACCTGTTTATAGACTTCTGTAATGTTTTACTGTAACAATACTAAGAATGAGACAGGTACTTACTTTGGGATGGAAGGCAGTGCTCTCTCTCCCTCTAGAGGACAAAAACACACATCATCAGGACCAGAATGACTAATGTGAAGCACAATTATTGGATAAGACTACATACAGGATTTTATAATGTTTTATGACTCATTATACAAGACAGGACCTTATACACAGTACAAAGGATACAACAAAATACTCTCCAGCATACAAAATACATTCCTTATACAGCATTAGAATATGTACATTCTAGTGCTAGTGCTGTACTTCAGTGTAACACATAGTATTTATTAAATAGGAGCACTGCACAACTAATTATATAAACAAAGGTAATAGATATAACAATTTAGCAATATTAATTGTTGCAATGCCCAAATCACAAGAAGCTCTTGCTATTTTGATGATATATAAGATGTTTTAGGAAGCTCTGCTGAACAAGGTAAAGGTATGAAACCATCACACTTTATTTAGTCCCTGTCTGCAGTTTCTTAAAAACAATTTGATGTATTTACTATAAAGTTTGTAAGTAAAGTAAGTAAAGTCAAAAAGAACATTATCGCACATTGACTCTTTAGAGAATATTGTAAGCTTTATTAAATTCTAATTTTATTATTATGATGGAATATATTCTTGGGATATTGTTGATACCGATATAAAACTAATTCCTGAAGCTGTTTCAATAAAATGTAAATTTCACTTTTATGGATTTTAATCAAATACAAACAGTGAAATTTAGATCTCACAGTTTTTCTGAAGACTTATTTTGATAGTATAAAAAAAGTAAACACTATAGTGTCTACTATAGGGTGTTTTAATATGTTTGCATAATCCTAAAGAGGCGGTACAGACAGAAGGGATCTACGGTGTCATACCTTTCTGAACTCTGACGATGAAGGAATGAGTTTCCATGGAGACGAGCCGACAGTAACCGTCAATCAAGTCAGCCAAGTTCTCTGCCATGGTCAGTGATGCTGTTGTAACTGTGAGAGGCTGCACACACACATGCACAACCACACACACACACACACACAGTGGCAGGCCTGTTACAACGAACCATTATCTCACTAGACACACACACACACATACTCTTACACATGACAGAACAGTGGGGGTTTCCAGCAGCTCCTTATGTCAGGGGAAAACTCCTCTCTCTCACAGTATTTGTGTGTGTGTGTGTGTGTGTGTGTGTGTGTGTGTGTGTGTGTGTGTGTCAAAGTAAATCCAATACTATATAACCCAATAAAACAGAGAGACTGCACTCATACAGCAGCGGCTGTTACGAAACCCTCTGTGAGTAGAACCATTATGTGGAATCTATACATGGAAAACCATTAGTTAATCCCTGTGTCCATCTCAGTCACACACAGAGGGCTAAGTAACCAAGCTGTACACCGTTATGGACACAGCTTATGGTGCCTCTTTAGTATCTACTAGAGGCCAAAGCAGCCATCATATCTAAACAAAAACTTACATACATAACACCTGTTTTTAGACTCACAATTTTTCCTCAGCAATCATAAGCATAAGCAGAGATCAACATTAGCATAAAAAGACCAGACTCAAGTGCAGACAGCTGCCATCTTCTCGGATTTGTCGCTAAAAGTGTCTCCACTTGACGCGTTAACGTGTAAAGTTTGGTCGTGTTAATTTAACATTTTGTTTACAGTAATACTACACATAAATATTTAGTTCTTTGTTTCAGAGTTATACATCTTGCACTTGCCAGTAGGTGGAAGAAAATGACGCATTAACGCGACAGAAAATGATGCGTGATTACGGTTGGTTGTCAACTTATTGCTGTTGTTAACTAATTATTTTTCCGGTTCGCACATATTTTTAAGGGCAAATGCGATTGAAATACCCGCACTGTGGAGCCCTGCATAAGACCCTGGTGTCTTGTTTAAATGAATCTTGGGAAAGGTAGAAATTCACTACTTGAATTTGAGGCAGGTTGCCATAAGGTACACACAAAAGAGAGGCAAGGTTTACTTCCTTAAATTCATTTTATTTTATTTTTTGTTTCATTTTTTACTTTCTGACAGACTTTATATTGCTCTTTGTGGATGGTGATGCACCTTATGTAAACAAATCTGCTAGTATTTGAAAATGCTGTTTACCAAGTCTGAACTGTAAATGTGTCAGGTTTACCACTTTCTCAAATTTTGTTTATGGCACATTTTCACAGTTTCACATGCATACTGACTAATTTTCTTATGTGTAGGTAGATTTATTTGTAGATAGATTACATAAAAGAAGGAGCGATGGGCATTGTCTTTTTATCATAGTTATAGAGCAGAATACCAAACAGTAATGGAGCTACATATAAATGGAAATCAGGTGGCTAAAATGTCAATGGCCACTATTTTGAGTTTTTCATGGGGTGCTTTAAAACAAAAAGTACCTGTAGAGCAAATTTCTATATCTAGACAAAGAGACAGTCAGACGGGATAGTCGTACCTCAGCAGCTCCGGCTACATTGAGCTGTAGCATCCCTTTCCTGTCCTTCTCCTCCATGGCCGAGTACTGGATGGACTGAACTTGGTTAAAGTTAGCTAGATGGGTGGGCTGGGGACAGAGAGAGAAACACAGAAAGAGTGGAAAATAAATCATCTGCTGATTCTATCCATATCCATTCATAATCAAATGAACGAGTGACATATGTGGCTATCTTTATCTCAGGAGTCAAGCCTGTACTTTCACTTAAAGTAATTGCTTGGAAAACATTTGGTTTCAAAATTTTTGGGATGCAGAACATTACGAGCAGAGGTAGGGACTCACCGTGGATCCCTTGTCAGTGAGGTAGCTGATCCCTTCCTCTGGCCCGATAGCTAACTCCACCTGGATCACCCAGCTGGACTGTTAGAGAGAAGAGGAGCGACACAAAGTTAAAGGAGGAAGAGAGTGGGAGCAAAAAGGCAAGACAGGAGGAAGTGAATAAGAAGTTGAGGAAAAGGTTTTAAAAGTAGGGAAACATAGTAGAAATTTTCATTCATTTACTCATTTGTAGCTCTTAGCATAAATCACTTTGTGGCACAGCACCACATCTTGGATACATGCAAGACCTGATGCCACCAAAAGGGGTCAACCTAACACAACTATCCGGGGCTTTCAGAGTACAACAGGACACAGCGGAGAGGAGGCAAGAATGGAAGGAACCTACCCCAAGGGCACATTTGAAGCACTCCTTGTCGTAGCGGTAAATTGGTGCAAGTATCTCCAAGAACTTCAGGATGCACTGCTCATCGTTGAGATTGGCTACCTGCTTAAACGTCTGCTGAATCAACTTACGAAGAGTTTTAGCCTGAAGAGAGGAGAGAATTGGGAGGGAAAAGGGAAAAAAAATACACTTTATCTCAAAATATCATCTAGCTGATTGAGCATAAAAGACAGTGGAGGAGGCATGATGAGATGTGTGTGCGGTGTATTTCTGTGCATATATGTGTGTGTGTGTATGTGTGGGCGCAGAGTGACAGAGACACTAAGAGAGGAATACATTGATTGACTAATAGGCCACTCTGGTTCCAATCAAATTGACCTCACCACTTCATTTCAGGGGCACGCTAAGTTCAGATCAATATCTTAACAAAGACACATTGATGCTGTTAGTTACCACTCAATTAAACATCAAAGGCTGCCCATTCATCTGTAGTGTAACTTCTCATGAGATGTTATGCATACAGATTTTAAGTGTGTCAGTTGTGTTTTCCCTGCTGGCATCACAATCACACTTTGAGACCTGATTTTTATTTATTTTATTTTTTTAGGTCCGTTATGTCACCAGAAAGACAGATGGGGAGCTGACAGAAAGAGAAAATCAATCTAGGAACATTAGTCTGCCATTTACAATCCTCTCTATACTTCTTTACTCTAGACATAAAGATGTGTAACACACACACACACACACACACACACACACACAATGTCATATTTAATCCTCTTCATCTGATGTATATCTAAAAACACTTTGACTTATATGAAGAGGAATTCACCCCTGATAAAATGACCTTTTAACCCCTTTCCCCCCTCATATGATCTTGAGCTTTTATACATATCTATGCACAAATATGCAGTATTAAGGACATTAAAATGTAGACAGATGACAGTATTATCCAAACTCACATAAAGACTTAGTACACATACAGCACAGACAACCCCAACCTATAAATAGCTCTCCATTTATAGATTAAGATAAAAGATTAGAGGAGATTTAGAGCACTACAGACCAGGCTTTAAAAAAGCATGTGTGGATTTACAGTAGGTTCACCACATTAAGGTCATTCTACACAAAATAAATGAACAGTTTAACAATTATAACAATTAATACAAACAAAAAGCAGTCAATTGCATTGATTTATTCACTTCAAATGTAACTTAAGACACAAGCAATTGACTGATCTCAGGTGAGTCTAATGAGGCCCAAAAATCACATTATCAGAGGATGTACAGTTTGTATAACTCCTCTGTGTGTACTAAACTTTTAACATTTCTGAAGGCAGAATCATTCATATCATGATTATTAAATCTTTTTTTTTCTATTATCCACTTCGTTGAGCCACTATCTATTTCTATTGTGCTTCTTATTATTCATTTGTAAATAAAAGCATGAATATACTATACACTTCATTTCAGCATTACAGCGCCCTGTTGCCAGCTGTGTACTCATTAAGCCTGAAGGAATCAAAAAACCTACACACACACACACACACACACACACACACACACACACACACACACACACACACACACACACACACACACACACACACACACACACACACACACACACTTATCTACAATGTTCCTGTGTGTTCAGCCGTGTGTGTGTGTATGTGTGTCATTTCGACAGATGTCATAACACACATGTGATTACAGAATATAATGCGTACGCACTTATGTGTTCTTCGTGCTCTTGATAGGATCAGTGTGTTCATTCCTAGAATTCCACCACACACACACACACGTATAAACACACGGGGATATTGTCAATCTGAAGTGTCCACCCTTCCTGAGAGGAAGTACTGCGAGTGGCTATCACCCTCCCCATCACCAAGCTGACAATCGCTGTGGCAACAGGGCTGACCAGTCACAGACAGGACTTACACAGTATATATATATATATATATATATCTCTTTTTTCATTTCTAATAAGTCTATTTACAGAGGGAAGGAGACAATGATGGCTGTGTATATTATTAGGTCTCTGTGTTTCCTTAGCTGTAGTGGCTGGTGGTAATTTGGAGTTTTGTCTCACTAAGTTGCCTTTATGTCTTTACGGCAGAATAGTCCAATACTATGTAGTGTCATAGTGGCCTAACCTGGTAAAACTGTGCTTTCCATTTCAAATGATTACATTTACTTTATCACAGAAAAGACAACCTTCTTCAGGCACTCTAGGCAGAGCAGTTGTATTAAAAGCTTTCATTCAGTTGGTTATATACTTTATTGCTTAAAACGCTGACTGGTTTCGATGGTGTTGTGTCTCGACAGTAATACTGATTTAAGTTCAGTTTCACTAAAACTCGCAAGAAGGATCATTATTGCTGCAGAAATAACTTATTGATCACCAATCAGTGTTAGGGTCCTAGGATGCATGCACTGCTGCCCTGCTGGTTTAGATTAATTACTGTACCACTAACCCCCTGTTAATGAATGACTAACATACATATTTTTATTATTGAGTCATTAATCCTAATGATGCTCCGCCAGCACACTGGAGTCTTATAGGAGACCAGTATTGCACACAACCCAGGTCCACTGTGATAAATTGTACATTACAAAAAGTACGTAACCAATGCATGAATTAAGAATGAATCTGCATAGACTGTATAAACAAACCTTCCTGGCTTCTTCTCAAAGCTTTTAAACAAATATTCATTATGTAAATAACACTAAAATCAGAGGAGAATATACTAATAATCCTTTTTGGTCTAATTTCTTTGAAAAATGTAACAATAAATATCACTGCAGTATCACCAAACTGTTTTGTGCTAAGCCTTGGTTTCATAAAGTTGAGAGTGATTCAGTAAGCTATCAGTCTGAGACTTTGATCTCCAAAGCCACTAAAGGTCAGTTTTACTAAACCTGCTGCCCAGCATGTCAATATAAATGAACAGACTCTGTTCTTTATAACGCTTTCACCACAGCACCACATCAGTCACTGTTTACTACCACAGCCATCTGCTCTTTGTGTGTGTGCGCGCACATGTGCATGTGTAAGTAGAGTCCATTGAGGGTGAATAATCCCATTAAATCACTACCATTCTCTTTCACCGGAGCGAACGACGGAAACGTAAATGACAGCTGCGCTCTCTCTCCTTCTCTAACACACGTCTAAGTATGTAAGAGCAGATGAGTCAAAACACTTGCTTATATTAACATAACTGTTTTCAACTGCTAATTTATGATATAATTATGCATACAAAAATACTCAAAGACAGACACAACCAACTCAACAGTGCTGCAGGTAATGATTATTTTCATTCTAGATTTCTTTCTCGAGTAATCGATTAATCGCTTGGTCTTTAAAATGGTAGAAAAACTAAAAAATGGGCATCGCAATTTCCTAAAGCCTAAGGTGATGTCTTCATATTGCTTTTTTGTCCTACCAACAATCAAAAACCCAAAGATATTCCTTTTACATTCTTGCATTTGAGAAGCTGGAAACAGAAAATGTTTTGTGCTTTTTGCTTGAAAAATGATTGTCAAAATAATCGATTAATTGGCTCATTGTTTCACGACTCATGATGTTAAATGTAAGTAACTGAACTGACCTCTACTCATTCTCTTTTTGTTCTTACATTCATTTAGATGTGTTGGTCATGTATCATAAATGATCCATATATAATAAAATAAAAATAAGCCATTCCTAAAGAGTCCAGACATCTACAATCAAGTCAGATGTGCCAATTTA